>JAJHUR010117449.1:44953-89693 GCA_027495735.1 Lutjanus campechanus | reverse complement strand
TCTGTTACAACTTGTAAACAGACACTAACTCACTCTAGGAACATCCTGCATTAATTTGAACAGGTAAACAAAAACTGTTGTTCCAGGCCAGAATGGAAACTGGACATGCTGGCTGTAGCATTGTTGTCAGAGAAGCTGGTATGTCAACCTCGCATGTTTCCTTAATCTCTGATGATATATAATGGTCATTATATGATTTAGTACAGTAAATATATTTCTCATTTAATGTATTTAAACAACTCATGTGCCTCAGTGTACTGTAGAAATCTCTGTGATCATAACTTGGATCATGCAGTTCTCATTGCAAGTGATGTTGTCCACAACATTAAATCTTTCACTGCCATGATAGTATCACTCTTACATCAAGTGCTTCTAGATATCACAAGTCTTCAAACACTGAGCTTATGACGCAAGTTGTAGCATTTTTTTTTACCCTTGGAGTGAGCATTGATTTGATCATTTGAATAGTAATAATCAGGGTCAGTGGAGTTAATAGTAGACAGTGATTGTACTAATGTATCCCTGCCGTGTGTGGGCTGGCTGGGCTGAGGTAAGTTAAAAGAAAATTCCTTTTACAGTGTCAAAGATCATTCATCTGTGGGCAACATCCAAAGTTTGTAGCATTTAGGTGTTGTAGGTAGGATGGGTGACAGGAAAAGTATATAATAAGCAAAGAGTCTTGTCTAGCTAAGAAAAATCAGAAGCACAGTGGTGCAAAACACTGAGTCTGCACTTTGAAGCATGGGGGATATTATGTTTTGTTTATAAGCTGGTGTCATTTATCTGATCAGAACATACCTTCTGCACAGGAGACGGAGATGCGGAATTGAAATCCAGTGACAAATAGTCAAGATTCGATCTTCTTGCCCAGGGTTGAACAGCTCCATCAAAAGAGAGACTGAGAAACTGTTGCCTTGACTCCTGTCAGAGAGAGAAATAGAAGCTGAATGAATCATTACTGTCCCCAGATGAATGGATCTGAAATATGCGAAATTCCTAAGGATTCACCTTTGTCAATTTTAAATTGTCAATCCAGGGCCGCCCCTAGGACTTTGGTGGCCCTAATATACACCCAGCACAACCACTAAATTGCACACACCGTTTATAACTGAATGAACACACACACTTTGCTTTTTAGATATGCTACCTATTAATTTTTTCTTGCAACATTAAACTTGTGCTTTGATTTTGAAAGAATTAAACTGAACATAGCTACAATAATTTTAATCTGGCAAATGTGCTAGAAAGTAATGAATGTATTATTAATTTTAGCTGAAATGTTTTTCATTAGAATAGGATTGATTTATTGCTTTATTTATATTTATATTTATTTGCTTGCTAGCTAACCTGTGTTACCATAGCCATGCATTGAGCAATTAAAGCGAGCAAGTCAACTTAACACTGTACAAAGTGTGAGGAGCAGGCCTGGACTTTGATAATTTTAGGAGCAAGGCCAATTGGTCTTTGGTGTTGTCGATTTTTTGAGGACACAAAAGCCAAATGCCAGGGTAGCAAGGCCATGAAACAATGATTTTAAGTCCAAAGAAATAACAGATTTTACTTAAGGGTTAACAATGATTTTATTTTTATATAATAATAAACTATTCTATTCTAACTATATTATAAAATATATAAACTATTCTTTGATTATATCTCAAAATATTTAGTTAGTATCTCATATAATGACTTATTAATATAAGCAAAGCTAGCTGTTTGTCACTGTTAACAAAAACTCAAGTCAGCAGTGTAAACTGCAAATTGTAGAGGAACAAATTTATATCACATCTGCCCATGAGCCCTTTCTTTCTTTGTCCGCATCACACTTAATAGCCCGATTTTCCAGCGGTGAGGAGAGAGCAACACAAAAAGTCACACAGATCGTGTGGCCCCTGTAACGGCTGTTGCACTAAACAGCTACATAGTGTTTAAGCTGGCGACCAGCCATCTGTCAATCTTATTTCACATGCGCTGCATTATCAGTAAATCACTGAGAAAATGGAAAGGAGGCTTTAGACTGTTAATTTTCAGATTGAGTTTAGGGAAACATAAGAAGATATTTGTGTCCAGATTCTTGATGCTTGTCTGTCAACTTGTTTTTTGGTACATCAGGAGAGCCCAGCTCACCAATACATGACTAATATGATTTACTTAACACTTCATTCTCAGAAATCAATTATATATGCACCCTTCCAGGAATTGTCTTGTACAGCATCACACTGTTTCACACCATGGAAGGTCCCCAGTGCGAGTACAGTTTGCTGAGCAGAGTATTTAGATATGCGTTGTCACCTTCCACACCCAAAGTCTTCACTGAGTGGAGATTTGAGCACACTTTTACACCCAGAAAGGTTTTCATAACTACAACTTTTTTTAGTGTTATGTAAAACAAAAACTAGTAGAGTGAGCTCCAAAAGTATCTAGAAAATGTTTTGGCTACATACTGTTGATATTAAAGTGATTTAAGATTTCTGCCCACATGATGGATGTTAACAATTGTTTTGAAGTGTTATATTGCAGAGTGGATCTGCCCAAACACTGCAATATAATCACAATATGATCACATGGATTTACATTTTGTGGAGTAAAGCTCCATCATGTTGCACTCATTTAAAAAAAAAAAAAAGAAGCAAATTTTAGGCCCAGTTGTAAATGAAAAGATGATGATTTACACATTTATGACAAAGGGAGGTGAAAAGGTGCACTACAATAGAAGTACAATGCCATCTGAAGTACTTTCAGTGATCAGTTATTATCAATTATGTCTAGGTCTTTGACAAAGGAGAGTTAAATTAAATCCAGCTTTTCTTTAGGTCAATGAAGTATGGAAGAGTATTAAGACCAAGCATATGCAAAAAAAAAAAGAGAGAAGGACCATTATTTTTTCATTTTGCATTTAGACAAAATAGGCAAAATATCAAGAATAAAGTCAAAATGTCAGGAATAAAGTAAAACTTTTCATATTAGTGCCAGGCATGAGAAAAATAAATCAGAACAGGTACATTTTTGTTTTGTTTTTCATTTTGCATTTTGAGAGTAAAAGTGGTTCAACTTTATTATCTTTTATTCCCCTAAATTGGATGGTTGAATCAGCCTATATGACACATATGTGCTGTTTAAAATGTGTTTTCACAACTGTAAATTTTAAAAAAAATTACCATTCCAGTGCAGTTTGGGTCATCATCTCTTGAACTGTCCCCATTCTCAAGTCTTCTTTCAGGAGGTAAACACTTCACTGAAAAACTGCAAATTTAGAATAAAAAACAAAAAATAGGAAGAATTTATGTCAGATCAGCAAATAAATGTGAAGTTTTACAGAGAGAAACAGAGATAAAAGATACTAGCTGCTTAATAATGTTTATAAGCGAGGTTAGCTCACATCTACTGTGGGCAAACATCAGGATTTGGCCATAATTGCAACTTTAACATGGTCATGTTTATTTTATTATTATGTATTTTATTATTATGTTTAGGTGCTGGAGATAAACATGACGTAAAGGAAAAACTTTGCAGATAATGAGACTTTTTTTCTCTCACCATGATTCAGTCATTGCTCTGCTCAAAGGTAGATGAGTAGGACATTCTGTGATTGTAGAGAGGCCTCTCAAGTCAAGAGGTGGAGGTCGAGCTGTGAACCAAGAAAGGACAAAGTTATTAGATTGATTCTAATTCTCTAATGTACCATGTAAAGGCCAGCTTTCAGTGACACAGAGTAAAGATCACTGAGTGAAAAAACGTGTGTATCTGATGTTTGCATGAATCCTGTACTGACATTTACAGCTGCATATCATTAGCAGTGTTGCAAATGAGCATTACTGTATGTGTGAATTAGCATGCAGACAACCATATCATGAAGATCCCCAGCCACAAAGTTGATTGGTTGAGTAGAAACATTTAACATGAACCAATCAGAGCTGTCATGACTCTCACCTCTCCTCAAGCGAGGCTTGAGATGCCGGTGTATTGGAGGTGGTGTGATATCTCCAGGTTGACATAGTGGGCTGAGAGTCTTGGAGGACTCGGCAGTGCCATTTGTATTGAGGAAGCTGAATGTCCTGGGGCTCATGGGGATGTAACCATCACATTCAATGGCGGTAACAGGGGGAGAAGGGGACGCCATGGGGACATATGACTCATCCTGATAGCTTTGAACTCGTACAGTATTTAAACAAGGCTGTTAAAAGACAAAGCATCATGAGATCAGACATGTGCACTGTGTTGTCATTTTGTTACAACTGGAACATTTGTTAAAGTCACTCTGTGTAGAATTTGTGTATGTGTAAAGCATCTTTTAACTTATTCTGATGGCATGTATTTTTATTTGTAGGAAAATTATACTACCACTTGGGGTGCTAAAGTTGTAAACTTTCAAATGCAACAGTGGCTTTAAAGCAGAGGTGTGAACTCAAGACATGGACTCAAGTCATAAATTTGATAACTTTAGATTCGATTTGACAAAATCAAAAGAGACTTGTAACTCGACAAGGTCTTTAACACTGATGATTCGTGACTTCACTTGGACTGGAGCGCTTTGACTTGAAAATACATGATACCTTCCCCAAAGCCCAAATATTTAAGATTTAAGTATGTTATTTAAAAAATATGCTATAAATCAATTAATTTCCTGAATCACCTAATGTTGCACTATTAATTGCCAGCAAGTGTACACTTAATTCAGTTTGTTGATCCGACAGTTGCCAATCAAGTTGCAGGAGAGAACCATGGAGAACTAACGTTGTGTCACTGAGTGCCAATTGGAAAAATTATACCAACAATAATTTTGTTTATGTAAATAAACGATTCACTGGTCAACATTCAAATTGCAACATAAAAAGCATGAGGGTCGAAAATTAAAGGCGGAGATGTAACAACTTCAAACTTTGTTTGACATTTGAAGTTGCAGAGAATCGTAAGTTGAGGCTCTGTTGTTAAAATAGCATTACATTTAGTGAAGAGAGCATTATGACTTATTTAGGATTCGAAACTCAAAGTTTAGGACTTGGGACATGACTTGGGACTTGTCAGTCCTGAGTGCACTGACTTGAGACTTTTGACTTGCAAAACATGGTTCCACCTCCACCACTGACAGTTAAATTAGAAGATTAAAACCATTCTTATGTCTATATGTTAAACAAGAAGCTCAAGCAAACAAATGGTTAGCTTAGCTCAGCACTGGAAACAAAGAGAAGCAGCTAGCCTGGCTCTGTCCAGCAGTGACAAAATCTGCTTATCAGCACTCTCTCAGCATTCTCCAGCTTAACACATGTAAAAATGACAAGTTGTGGGGGTTCTGTTCTGTTCTGTGTCATTATATGCCAAACACAGTGACATTTTACAATCTTATAATTTCATTTAGCAGACACTTTAATCCAAAGCGACATCCATCTGAGAGCTGATACAACACAAGCAAGGATCTGGTCAGGAGAGAACAACATGAGTAAGTGCCATGAAGCAAAGATTAAATCTGACAGGACAAGGTGCCTACAGGCAGTGCCAGTGGCAATGTGCACAGAGTGCATAAGATTGTGCAGTCAATCAAATGCAAAGGTGTTCACAAAAGAGCTGGGTCTTCAGTCCTCTCTTAAAGACTGAGGGGGACTCTGCAGATCGAACATGGTTTGGTTGGTTGTTTTACTATCAGCAAGCCACAGACCGGAACAGTCTAGCTAGCGACTTTGGCCCCTGTTGTGATGGTTGAATCAGGCATCTTTCTTTGGCAGAGCACAGTGAGCAGGAGAGAGTGTAGACTTGGATGAGGGAGTTCAGGTAGGCGGGGGCAGTTTTAGTTGCTGTTTTGGAGGCAAATGTCAGGGTTTTGAATTTGATGCAGGCAGTGACTCGGGGCCAGTGGAGCAATCTGAACAGTGGAGTAACGTGCTGTTTTTGGCTGATTGTAAACCAGACATGCTGCTGCATTCTGGATCATCTGTAGAGGTTCTGAACGTGTATGTGTGGAGGCCTGCCACTAAGGAGTTGCAGTGGTCAATGTGTGATTTTACGAGAGCCTGAATCAGGAATTGTGCTGCATGCTCAGATAGGTAGGGCATGAGCTTCCTGATGTTGTACAGGGAAAAACAACACGACCAAGCAATCAAGGCCATGCAGACCTTGAGGGTTAGTTGGTCATCAATCATGACACCCAAGTTTTCAGCAGACCTTGCAGGTGTGAGCTGGGTGAATTCGAGCTGGATACTGATTTCTTGTTGTATAGAAGGACTGGCTGGGATGACAAGGAGCTCAGTCTTGGAGAGGTTGAGTTGAAGGTGGCGTTCTTTCATCCATGTCGAGATATCAGCTAGGCAAGATGAGATACAAGTGGAGACTGTGTGGTCTTCCATGGGCAATGACAGGGAGAGCTGGATGTCATCAGCATAGCAATGGCATGAGAAACCATGGGAGTGGATTATTCCACCAAGTGAAGTGGTGTATACTGAGAAGAGAAGAGGGCCGAGCACTGACCCTTGAGGAACCCCTGGAGATAAACTGTACCGTTTGGAAAGTTCTCCCCTCCAAGATACTCTAAAATATCTCCCTGAGAGGTAGGGCATCAAGCAGCGGAGGGCAGATCCTGAGATACCAAGCTCAGTGAGTGTGGAGACGAGGATTAGGTGGTGAACTGTGTCAAATGCAGAGATCCAACAGCACTAGAGTGACATGACCATGAGGTTGGCAGGAAACAAGCAAACACCCCAGTTAGGCCTATAACCATCTCCTGGCTGCACTCTTAGCGCCAGAAGATACTCTGGGGGGTAACTGTGTCTGTTTATGGATTAAACAAATGAGATACTCTTTCCAATGTGTGTGCTAAGCTAAGGCAACCGGCCACTAGTTATAGCTTCATATTTATGGTACAGACATGAGAGTGGTATCAATCTTCTCCTCTAGCTCTTTTTTTTCCAGCAAGATCTTATAAAAAGTGTTAATGTTTTTGTGCTGTTGATGATTCTCTTACCAAATTAAGACTCTGCCTCCTGTTCCTCATCGATCTATCAGCATCTCCTGAAAAAGATGATATATTATTCAAAATGACATTAGTTTACATTCTCGACTGTTACAATCAGCTATTGATAACATTTATCCATATGCTGCCCCATCATGGTAGCACCAGGGTTATGGTTAATTCAGTTTTTATATGATGCATACTGTGAGGCTGCTTTCCTGTTACGGACATACCTATTCTGAAATGGTCCAGACCTGACAAAGAGGTCCTCCGCGGGAACAACGCACTGTGGTTTGAGAAATGACGTGCACTCATTGGCCTTGGCCTGTGAGCTCCTTCATCACTGAGCTGCTCTGATGAGTGATTAGGCTTGGGTGGCAGTGGAGGAGGCGTTAGTCTGTCACTCGTTGCATCAAACGACGCAGAAGGATAAGGTTTGTCAAACTGGAAGACACTTGTGGCACAGTGATGTAGTGGTGAGGAAGACGATGACGGCAAAGCCATGGAGGTACATGGAGCGCTGAAGGGAGGGTTAGTAAACTTTCCGTGAAGAAAAAGGGATGGGCTTGGACTAGCATGAGAGATGGAGGATGAAGAGGAATCGGTGTAAAGAGGTGAGGGGACAACATCTTTGACGGCATCTTCTGATGACTTCTGCTCCAGAGATATCTCAGAGTTTGAAAAGCTGTCAAGTCTACAAAAATTAAAAAACATGAAAATGTATATATTAAACATGAACTACTGCCTTAACTGCATTATGTGTTAAAGGGTAACTTCAATATTTTCAGCCTGGACCTTATTTTCCTGTGTATTGTGTCTTAGTGACTCATGGGGATTTTTTAAATTGGTCCAGTATTGAGGGAGAGGGCTGTAGCCAGCAGAAATGAAACTGTAGTGCAAGGTAATCCTTATGGGCAACTGTACCATCAAAGTACATCTACTTATACTGGGTTGCAACAACAAAGAATAATTTAGTTTATGATTCATCCTAATCAAAGAAAAGTCCAGATTTAAAATTAAGCAGAGCTTAATTAAGCAAAGCTATTCTTAGTTTAGTAAATCCAAGTTTAGCTATGTAAACTGAAATTAAGTAGAGAGGCCTGCTGAGACCTAGTAAGTATAAAAGAGCTGGAAAACCATTAACTTTAAGCTGCTCAGTATTCCTTAACAAAATGTTACATTGTTTGCTAGCTGATGTTAGCTAAAAAGTTAACAAAATGTTGTACTGTTTCTGAGCTTGTGAAAAAGTTAGTTAGCCTAGTTTGCCTGCTTATGATGGCTCAGCAAGAGCTCCAAGGTAGATGTAGGTAGAGGTGAAAATATTCTGGCTGTACATGCTGTTTCTCCTCACTGCTTCTCTGATGTCCTTCCCTTTGGCCCTCTCCCAATATTGTTACATCTAATGAATTAAGTGTTTATTTCGACCAAACCAGATATGGTGATTGTTGGAACAGTCGGAAGATGAGCTGGGACGTTTTGAGGGAATCTTTTTTTGTTTCTGTTAAATCTGAATGAAGATGATGATGACAATGTTAAAATTGCAGTTTTGCAAAGGGAGTCTGGTTAGTTTGGTGAGAGCAATAATACAGCTATTTCTGGTTAAATAAAATGTATCTTACTCTTTAAAAAAATGTCTCTGTCTGTAGCAATGTGTTAGAATAACAATCTGAGCCTGTCAGTGGCAAAAAAAACAAGCACTTTGGGTGGACTTATTTTGATGGTTCACAGTTGCCTCAAGGAATTAAGTTTAGAAGCTTCGAGGAGAACTTCTACTGGCTGCAGCACTCTCCATCAATACTGGACCACTTTCAAAAATTGTTGGTCCCATTAGTCACCTAGACACAAAAACACTGGAAAATAGGGTCCAGGTTGAAAAATACCTTAGTTACCCTTCAAACGTTTTTCAGATTGTACGTACCTACTTATGCTCGCACTCCCCGTCTCACACTGTGAGAGAAAGAGGTAGTCCAGCGGATGACTGGAATCTACCTGGCTTGACACAGATGCTCGGTCAGAGCTGTCAGGTGATGGCTGCAGGGAGGTGGGGGTTTGAGGAAAGCCTTCTTCTGAGCTCTCTGTTGAGAACAAGCAGGAAGGGACAGAGGGCATGTAGTTTCTGAAATGTTACAAGCACTAAGGAGTGATAATAAAATTGCCATCATGCTAAGACCAAAGACTAGCTTAAGCGTGCAAAGAATATATATGTGTACACACACACACACACACACAGTTTTCTCCCAGCCTGCACTCACATTACAATAAAAGGAGCAGGTGAATTTGAAAAGAGGAATGGTATTTTCTGCAGGCACGTTGAAAGAAGACACGTGTGAGCCCTGTTCCCCCCGTTGTTTATATATTCTTCAATCTTTTAGTCGAGATTGGCCCTCGTTCAGAAATTTGTCTCATTCCATTTCACTCAAGGCCACTGAGTCAAGGCTTTCCCTGCAGAACCAAAAGTCTCTGCATGTTCTCATGAAACATTTGCTATACTTAAAAGATGTTTGTATTTGCTTGTCGGCACAGAACGACCTTTTATATGCCTTTGCAAAAGTTATGAGGTGCCAAAGCACAGAACTCTTTAGAGATCCAGCACCAGGATTTACTGCTATCCTACAAACCTTAATTAAAACAATGAATTTCCTTTGTTACCTAAAATAAAGACGTTCATTTATCCAATGCAGTTAATTCTCATGAGTAAGATTTCACATGAATAGTAATGTTTATATGTCAGGAACATCTTTTCTACACCCGTAATATTGTTAACATTTTTTGGGACAGACTATATGAGTGGTTAGTTAGTACCTGTTTTCGAATATGATATTATTAAATTCTGTGTTTTTATGCAAAACACAGATGATGAATGTTTATGTAATAATATCCTGATTTAAGGTAGATTTAATGTACAGAAATGTATTTTTTTTTTAAAAGTAGCTCCATGTTTTATAGTATTTTAAATAGCTTAATGATTTTCTTTCAATACTTAAAACAACTGAAGAGGATGAATCCCCCCTTGAGTTTAATTTAATTTAATCAATTTCCTTCTTTTTTAAATATATATTTTGGTATTTTTTATTTCCATTTGTCTTGATTTGTTTTTATTTTATTTTTTTTTTAAATTTATTCTGTTTGAATTTATTGTCAGATGAGTTTAAAATGACACTGCAAACTACAGCAACAAATCTCTATCACTATGTTTAGTATGTGGAGTATATACATTTTGCATTATGTTCAACGTCTTGTGCGTGTTTTTCCTGAGAGCATAATGTGATTTGTAGTAACATGTAGGGGGGCATATCAGCAGCATAGTGCCGTTGCTCTATCTCTTTCACACAGATGACGCTGCTCTAACAGACACGTCTTTAAGTCTCCTCACAAAAATAGAGTAATCACAGTCCAGTAACAGGCAGTAAAAACAGGGCTTAATGACAGACAAAAAATCAGCCCACAAAAGATGACATTTAATTCTGTGCAGTCCAAAAGCATGTTGATGGAAGTGATACAAAACTCTAACTATTTATCTGGTAATTTGAATATGACCTCGGCTCCCTGTTGATCTGCTGTTATCTCCTTTGATACAGCTGCAACATCGGCCTGCGTAACAGGCAAGTAGCAACAACATAATTTTGAACTGTTGTAAACATCTTCTGCATGCAGACAACAGTCTGATTTATGATAAAATATGAGGCCATGTTTTGTCTTCCAGTCACTACAACATGTATATTGCTCAACTGAAAGAACTGTATTTTAAATTGATGTGGCATTTGCTTCTTGTTGAGATTTGTATCAAATGGTTTTCACCACAATCTTATAATGTAAGATTGTGTGTCGGCTCAGGAGCTCAGTTAGAAAGACATTTATCTGCCTGAACGGACCACAGCTCTGTGGCAAACACACTGGGTAAAAACTTTTCATCACATTTTCATCTGATTCAGTGTTTTTATTTGCTGCTTCACCAGAATGGATCAGTCAGATAGATCGCAACTTATTGTATCAAATCTTGATTTTCCCTTTAAATTTTCCCTCAGGTCTTTTTAAATGTAGAAAAACATACACACTATACCACTTTGAAAATAATGCAAAATACTCAAACTTAGGACATTGTGGAGAAATTCTAGATGTTTTGTGTGTGATTTAATCAAACTAAAAAGGAAAGAAACTCTGTCTGACGGAAGTATGTATGTATGTCCTTCAAATGTCAATGACAATGACAGCTGTTGATGTGACTGGCTTCACACCTGCAGCTGTATTGCTAAGGGTCCATGATGTGCAGTGTCTAATTTAGTGCAATTTGACCTAGGTGGTGCTATAACAATGAACTTTATGTTTTGGCCTATTGATATTTGAACCATAAGTTTCGGAAACAAATTTCACTTCTCCTCCTACATATTTTAAGCAATCATCACTAAATTTGGCACAGGACACCTCTGTAGCAAGCCGAGAAAACTTACTTTTTGATATTCCAGACAGTTTTGCTACAGCTGGCCTTCAACGTTTGCTTAAACGCTGTGGGCAGGGCTTACATTACAAAAAATGCTATATCTCCTTGCTACTGTGACAACATCTGGTGGATACACTGTATGCAGATATGATGTTTGAGAGATTATGACAAACTTGGTGACATCTGGCCAGTAACTGGTGTTGTAGCAGCAGTATTTTATTGTATGTATGCATGTATATGTGTATGATTGTCCTTGGCGTATCTTGAAAATTGTTCATCAGTTAAACTTCACACTTAGTGGCCATATTCCTGGCAACCCAATGGAGAGTAGTGTCGAGTGTGAAGTCAATCTGATGTCAAACAATCAGATCGCTCCGAACTGTCATGCACTCTGAACAAGCACTGCACTAGTTTTATAAATAATGTAATAAATATAATAAATGTAATAATAAATGTATAAAATGAAGTAGGGCAACATGAGTTTGTAGTAATTATCACTCTCTGTAAGGCATGAAAGACACTGGGTTTTATTTATTTATTTAAGTTTGATTGGTCTTTTACCTCCTTACATCACATCAATGCTGCCTTGCAGGTAATAGCTGTTTTTACTGTACTGCTTTTTGAATTTGGAAAATCCAGTTTTTCATATTGTGCACCTGCAGCGTGAAACAACATGCAAGACAATTTAAAGCTTTCCTCATTTTTATCCATACAGCAATTTAAATCTTTAACATTTTACTTCCCGGTGTTCCTGTTTTGGCTGATTCATACACCTTAAATTTGAACTGTTTTTATTTATTCTTAAAATTTTGTTCTGGCTTTTATTGTTGTTTTTTACTTCTTGCTGCCACTTTTATGTAAATTTCTCATTGGTGCTTTTGTGTTACTCAGCTACATAATAAAAGTTCAAAAAAGGAAATAATTAACCCACAGTTGGATGTTTTTGCCGCAAGATCACGTAAGTTGTCAGTAAACTGTAGGTGTACATTCTGTTCTGTTGGTGGTTTTACCATAAACCCACCGTGCCAAATAAACAGTTTGTTTTGACCTCATTCTCAAGTTTGATTTTCAGGTCACCACTTCCCTTTGTGGGAATGAGTGACACCAATTTTGTCTGGACCAACAGTGAAACTACCGAACTGCAGCCAGGATTACTTTCTGTTACCCCATTTTTTATAATATTTTCCGTGAGAAACAGATATATTTAAGAACTAAAAAGTCTTTCTAAGTGTAGCTTTAATACAGTCACTTTCAAAATGAATATTTGGAATATCTGGAATATTAAGTGAACAGTGTATAAGATTCTGGGGATCTACTGGCAGAATGTTAAATATCAAATCTTTGTGTATTTACCTGGATCCTCCAGGCTCGCAAACTGGCAGATTTGACTGATGCTGCTAATCCAGCTGTTCATCTCCTCCTCAGTTTTGGCCACCAGGTAAAAAACACGAGATGAGGTCTTTACCACAAAGAGGTGCTTCCCATGGAAGTCTCGCTTTATCCTGAGTTGCCCGTTCAGCATTTCGACCTCACATTCTTTCAGGTCAATGATGCGGATTGGCTTTTTGGAGTTCTTGCTCTGATAGTACTCCAGCACATCGGGATTACCACTCATACGGCCTCTTCGGAGCACAAACCAGCGTTTCCTCCACGCCTGCAGGAGAAAGGAACAAACAGTTCATCGTGGTGTTCAGGTTGGACCTCATCCTCACACTGTAATATTATTCATAGTACTGCATAATCCTAACGTCTCCCCTTTCCCCCAACACCACTGTTTGATTAGTCACGACCAGTCATGGGAATTAGATCACAGCTCCTGCTCACAACAGCTAACTTAGCAACTTTAGACTCAATTTTTTTGCTTTTGATATGGTCAGTAAGCGGAACTTCAACTCAAATTTCCCAGAAGTACAGAGAAGAGGAAGTTCACTGTATTTAGCAGAAAATGTCTAACACAACGAAAGAGGTATTTATACAATATTTGGGCTGTACTTTTTACTGAAAACATAATACTGAAACTGTAAACGGGTATTTATAACGCCAAAGATCTTACTTGTAATATGTCACACCTGAGCCCTCACTAGAAGTCAGCCTAGTCGTGTAGGTGTCACATTTCATATTTTAAAATAGCAATGATTTAAAAACTTCATAAGAATACTAATGTTGGAATAGGTGTTGATATTGTGATCACACTTGGTTTTGTGGTTTTGTGTGCATTGTCAGAGCGAAGCCTCCTCCCTCTCCTTAAGTTTCTGTGGTGTGAGAACATTTTGCATGTGGGTAATCCGCTCCTGCTCAAGTCAGTTGGTAATTCGTGTGTTTTTTACCAGGAAATGGTTAGACACGCCACACTTACTGCCAATAACCCTGCTACATTTAAGAGGAAACCGTAACTAGACAGATGGCAATTTGATCCTATACATGTTTTGAATATGAAAAGTTTGAGCTAAATGAAAATAAGTTGTTTTGTATATTGGGAGACATAGAATAGAGGTAGATGGTGAATGTAGAAGGTGATCCAGGGTTTTTTTGTTTGTTTGTTTGTTTGTTTTTATTTTGCTCTTTCAGAAAAATAGAAACCAAGTAAAGAGCACCTCAGAAAGTTTTACAGTTTTCGTTAAAGGGGGACTTCCAGTCGTTTGGTTACCCACAGACTGAGATGTATGTTTCCCCAGTGCAGAGTTGAAAAGTACATTTAAACAAATACTGTACTGAAGTAGAATTTTACAATTTTGCTTAACTCTTTCCATATTATACTACTTTATATGTTGACTCCATTAGATTTCAGAATTAAATGTTGTACTTTTTACTCCACTACATCTAAGTAACTAGTTACTTTTTACATAAAAAAAACATACAAAGTGCTTACTGTATATGATGAGCTCCAGTACTATACTACTAATATACCCAGTAGCAAAGAAAGCATCTAAAATTGACTCCACATTGACAAACTACAAGATTAAAATGCTCATGTGTGTTTGTTATTGATGATCAGAATAATACAGAAACAGAATAAAATAATATTCTATAATAATGTACAACTGTGAAAGGAGACATTGTGAATATTTTTACTTTTGATACTTTAAGTACATTTTGCTGATATTAACATTTTAAATTCAGGACTTTTACTTGTAACAGAGTATTTTTTAGACTATAATATTTCTACTTTTACTCAAGACCATGTCCAAGTAGAGAATCAAAAAAAGATCAAGCTGAGGTTTGATCAAAAACAATCTTAATTCATGTTTCACTTAGTAATTCTATCCAGAGCTTTCAAGCACATGCCATGGTGAGATGGAGCTTAGTTGTCATTATAAGACCTAAGTATGGACCTTTGGTTGAAAACTCTGGAAAATGCTGTTAAGCAGACCTGGAGTTAAGATTTTTTGAATCTTATTTTTTTGTCGAAATCTCCCAGATCAATACTGAATGTTCAAGAACGATCAAGCTGAGGTTTATATTTTTAACACTAAAATGTACACTGTACAGATTGTAAACCCCCCTGAGGCAAATCGTGATTTGTGATATTTGGCAGTATAAATAAAATTTGGCTTGCCTTAGTACATAATAGGCCTCTTTCACAGGAGACGTTTTGACTTGTCATAGAAGGGAAAGCATACTAAAAACACTGACAATGACTCTGTTCTATTCAAGTGTCCAAGTATGACAGTGTGTAAGTGAGCCGACATTTACTATGCCAGGATCCTGAAACTGAAGCAGCTAAATGGAATCCAGCCATCATTAAACTTATTATTTACACCTGAGCCTTTCCTGCTATTACACATCACAATGTTTTCAATGAAAAAGGCCTATCCCTGCACTGGTTAAGATGTTAACAACAGTACTTTTTCACAGCAGCCTACTGATATGAAATAACAGTTTAAACACTGTGTTACCAATGATACTTATTAAGGTCCTGTGCCATTTGACTTTAATTAGTTAAGTATTAACCCTGCTATTTCATTTTAAAATAGCTGATGTGACAAGAATCTTTATTCATTCATATCTGTCTTAGCATTTTAGTATTAACAATGCTTAGTATGATGTCTAAATACAGTCTTTAATCAATGTCTTTCAATATTTTCCATTTACTGTATGACCTTGTGGCATGGATGCTGGTATTCTTATGAAATTCTACGTAAAACAGTGACAAAAAGCTTTTATAGTATACAGTATATTTTATCAAAAGTAGCATGAAAGAAATAAACAGTCACAAACACCATAAAAACACTAACTATTCAGTTTGAAGGGATGTGACAAAAGAACTTTTCACTGTGGCCATTTAGGCATGGAATAGTAGTGTAAACACGGGTGTTACCAATGATACTAATTAAGGTTCTGTTGCAGTCAGCTGCTATTGTGCATGTTCACTGGGAAGCCTCTGCTACACTAAATCCAATGGAACCTTAATTAGTGTCATTGGTGACACCTGTGTTTACCCAACTAATTCAAATCAATGTGGCGGCCATGAACAAGGTCTTTAATTGATGTAAGTCATGATACAAGAAACACTTGTGAGTAATTGCCAAATTCACCACACACTGTAGGTGGGATACAGCAAATAACTGTTACTGTACATGTGCAGTGTGTTTATCAGGGCATCAGTGGTGGAAGGAGGACTGAAACTCTGTACTCAAGCGGAACGCCATTACTGAAATATTATTCAACTAGTACAAAATATAGTCTAATCTAATCTAAATCTTCTCAAAAAGTATTACTTGCTTTTAACTGTTGATGTTTAATGTATTATCCATGGCAGACATTCAGTCAAAAGGGGTTTCTGTTTCTACAAATCTTAAGAGTAAATTGTCTGTATGTCATGGTTTATATTGGACTGTTTGTGATCAGATAGCCTTATTGGCTACAAAAGTGCAGATGAAAGGGTTAAATATCAATTCAAAGTGTTCTCAGGATGCCGTTATGATTTTAAAGGTAACTAAGTAGATTACATAGTGTAAGTACAGACTTGAAAAAAATAATTAAATTTAAAAAAGCAAAAGTACCAAAAAATCATTAATAATAAATTAATTACAGTAATATAAGTAGTTGTAATTGTTGCTGCCACCCCTGCATGGCAGAAAGTGGAGGTGCACTGCTGACAGAAAACGAGACAACAGTAGTTGTTCCACATCACAGAAGTTCAGGTCTGAACTGTTTTGAAACTTCTGTTTCTAAACAAGGTGTCAGAGTAAAACCAAGCAGCCAAATTCAGCAACGCAGCCACTTTTGTGGACACCCCCACAGAACTATACACTCTTAGAAATAAAGATGCCAACTAGAACCATGTAGGGTTCTTCAGCTTGTCCCCATAGGAGAACCTTTTTTGGTTCCTGCTAGAACACCTACTAAAGGTTTGACATAGAGTTCATTCAGGAGGTCCTACTGGGTTCTATCCAGAACCTTTCCACTCTCTAAAGGGGCCTTCACATGATAAGAAATTTGCTCTTCGCTCACCGCCAGGTAGGGCGCAGAGGCACTGTGCGGAAGCGGCAGAGCTCAGGGATACCTCATCAACAAGTGTGAGGTATTCATGGTTGCTAGGCAACACCAATGCTACTAGTTACACCGGAAAGAAGACGAGGAGGAAAACGATAAAATACGTATAACAATGGGATAGCCAGCGCAAAGCGTATTTACCGCTGATCATGTGTAGGGTGCTAACAATAACCCATCCAGGGGGTTCTACTGAGAACCCTTTCATATTCCAAAGATTTCATCTAGAACCCACCAAGGGGGATCTAAAAATTTGCTTTTTATTTGAGTTTCACCTGTAACCCTCTCGGCTTCTACGGTCTCAACAAAGAACCAAATTATATTCTAGAGATGAGGCAAAAAACACAAGTGAACACAAATGAATAAATTCAGGGGATTAAAAATATCTTTTGAAACATGGATAAACATTCAAATATTTAATGTTGAGGGTCTTTTAACAGCCTGTCCTTGGAGAACTCTCTCTTCTAAACAGGGTTCTTTGAATGAAAAAGGTTCTTAATGGAAAGCTTAGTCTTACAAAGAATCCTCGATAAACCTTTTCTTCAAAAAAAAAAGTGTTGTTCAAAAGCAAATGGTCCTGGGTAAAAACCCAGCCCATCAGGAGGAACCATTTTGGACATTTTGGGTGTACATTTAAGCCTGTAGATCTTCATTTCATTTGATAACTCTATAGACCGAGATACATTTGACCCAGATAATCAGAATTTCCATATTGGTATGTGGCTGCACTTGACATTTGAATAACAGGACAGATAGTGTACCTGTCACTGCAACAGCCAAAAAAACATGTATTTACTTTCATCAACAAGATTTGCATAGTCTCCTTAAATAAGTTTCTATTTCCCGCCCTGAACCCCCATCAACACACACATACCTCCACCCACCCTTTCCCTGCACTGGTGTTGACAAATGTCCCTCCACCGCCTCCTCCTCCACCTCCTCCTCCTCCTCTATTCGTACAGGGGAAGTGCAAACAGCCATCATAAAGCTGGACTATTTCTGCTTGCCACTTAGGTCTGAAGTGTCTGACTGCCTCTGACATTACTTCCCATGTTTCACAATACACACGCTCATCACACAAACACACACACACACACACACATACAGAGCAGAACGAGTTATCACATGACCCCAACAACCACAAAACAGTGAAGTCTGTATGCTGTTCATGTATACACTCGCTGTAGGAGTGAATTCCATATCTTTCTTAAGTACATCTGCAGTTTGTGACATATTATTATCGTCTTATTACAATATTATTACAACTATCAAGTGTATCCACAAGCCAAAACATTGAAGTAAGGCGTTATTATAGAAATGAGGAAGATGATATAAAGGAGATTGAATGGCAGCTCAGTTAAACATAAGCACACAAGCCCACGGTATCTTTCTAAATCATCATTCCACATCATATACACAGAAACACAAGACTCAGCAGCTCAACCTGGCTTTCCTACATGCTGCCAGAGGACATAAACAAGCGTCCGGTGTGTACTCCTACTCACAAATCTCTTTAGTTTCTTCTCCGGGGGGGATTTAATGAGCCAGCCGGTACAGACCACGTCCCCAGCACTCATCTTGACTGCAGAGCGTGTCGTCCTCCTCGGCTGCTGCTGCCTCTGCCTCTGCCTCTGCTGCCTCTGCTGCTGCTGCTGCTGTGAAACTGAGAGCACTGCGAAGCATATCCTGTGTTCTGGTATTCAGCCGAGCCACTCCAAAAGGAGGAAGTCAAGAAATTGATCACACTGAGAGAGCGAGAGAGAGAGAGAAGGGGAGAGAGTATAAGAGAGAATTATGTGTTTGTTTTCTCAAGTGCTTGGGGGCAAGTGGATGGAGCTGTTGGCCTGTGGGGGTGTTAAAAAAGGATGAAAATACTACACATTATGAGCTTTGACAGGTTTGAGGATTGAGTTGTGTCGACTGGTAACACAGTACAAACGGCTGAGTCACATGCTGTTAAAATCTTATCTGAAGGTTCGTGTTTAATATGAAAAACTGATGCCATTATGATGTTGTGATGTGGTTCATGTTCGTTTGTTTGTCAGTCTGATGTGGCTTCCCAACTCTAGAGAAACCAGAAGTGGTTTTAACAGAGGATAACTGATGACAATGATCTGCCGCCATTCTTTGATGCTTAAAGGTACAAGGCACCCCAAAATCAAAAATACATATACTTTCCTCTGATCTGCATAGTGCTACTTACCCATCTAGTTTTGGAGATATCAGCCGTAGAGATGTCTGCCTTCTTTAGAATATAATGGAACTCAATTAAACTGGTTAAAGTGGCAAAAAAAACACATTTCAACAGCAATGTCTCTTTACAGAAATCATTATTTGGTTTGGTAAAATAATTCATAGACCTTGTTGTGAGCACTTTCATGAACAAACTACTCCTTGTACTGAGGCTGGGTGCTTCTGCGTAAGCTGGTGAAATTAGTTTGTTGTTTTCCCCTCGTTTGCTGTTACAGTCTTCATACACTTCTTACATACTACTGTGGTTTATTGTACATCTGATCTTTTGAAACCAAAGGATTTCCACACTGCTAAAGTTGCTTCCCTTTTCAGAAGTAACTGCTCCACTGTGAAGCCGGCGACAGCCATGTTTGTTGTTGCTGTGTGTAACGGTGTGACATCACTCTGCGTTGAGTTTTTCGACTGTATTCTCTGAGCTCTTCGAGCACCAAAAGCCGAGTGCCATTTAATCACATTATATTTGAGAGAAGGCAGACATCTCTGCGGCCAATATCTCTCGGCAAGTCACACAGAAACAATGATGGATGAATAGCACCACAAGCCAGAGGAAAAATATGTACTTTTGACTTTGGGGGTGATCTGTCTTAACAGTGGATAACTGCACTGTAAAAGATTATACAAGAATTTAGTGGAATCAACTTATCTTTTCTAGTTAACTTTATGTAAATATATAAGTTTTATTAATCTCAAGTTAAATCTATTTAAAATTTCTAATTTTCAGACCATTTTGGAACCTAGAAACATGAACTGTTCTGACTTAAATCTGATGGAAACTGTGTGTCTTTAATAGGCTACATGTTAAGATAAATCATGTTTGTTTCTTTTCAAAATAATGAAAACAATGCTAACTGTGATTAAGGTTAATTCATAATTCATATAAGACAACTTTGACTTAATTACTAAACACATGTTCAGTTGACTCACACTTACATTTTTAAGTTGAACGAGCTTAAAATGATTTACAGTGTGATGAAAGCAATGACCTGCCACTCTTGCTTAATAATAATCTAATTCGGGTTAATGGACAGTGTATTGAACAGGTTTCCAGAGTGAAATATCTTATTTTAGATTCTCACTTTAAATTTGAGAAACGTTTTAAAATGGTAAGAACAGTTGCAAAAACTGCAGACATTTAAACTCTCTGGAGACTGTTTACCATTTTATGCTGCAAATAGTTTTATGCATTCCATGAACTTTTCACATTTAAGCTATTATGTAACGCCTCAGCCAGAAGCAGCTTCTACAACAATCAAGCCTCTTAAGATGATATATAACCATGAGATTAACATTTTGCATATGAGAGCACTGCCACATTTGTGATCATTTTATTTAATTTGTTAGAATGAAACTTATCGATGGAAGGCTTAATAAACAGGCTCCAGACGTGCTCAGTGACACGGTGGTACTTCCCAGGATTTCAGGCTCAGTATATCAGGGTGTCTATGAGGAGCCTCCTGCTCTGCTCAGGGGATCAATATGTGGAATTAATTATGGATCACAAGTGGGATCATATCAAACTCAGGTTGAGAAACCTTTTTAAACAGGGATCAGACATGTAGTCATGAATGATAGTGCTTGCATTTTATGGTATTTCAGTTGTATCACTGTTCATTTTTTTGGTGTTGAGTTTGGTGTTTTATGCTGTTTTATAGTTTTTCTGGAGTTGGATTTAGTGTTTTATGCTGTTGTTTATGTTTTTTGTTGTTTGATTTTTTGGTGTTGAGTTTGATGCTGTTTTGGTGTCTTTTTTTAAAACTTGGATTTAGTGTGTTATGCTGTTGTATGTGTCTTTTTTGTTGTTGTTGTTGGGTTTTGTGTTTTATGTTGGTTTGTGTGTTTTTTTATGCTGAGTTTTGTGTATTTGTATGCAAGCCCATCTAGGAACAGGCATTGCAGACTAGTTTCGGCTTCAATAGTCTAGTAAAAGTACTTATATTGTAGTGGTAGTTCAATAGTAATAGTCATATAGTGCTCTTGTTGGTATGAGCAGCGGTAACTTGTTGTTAACTTTTACATAATTATCAGTCACTTTATCAAATACATTATAAACACATCAGACGCACGTGCTACAACAAAGCAACACGATGGCTTGTTTACCATCTTTTATCTCCTGCTGTGAGAGAAGTTCAGTTTACTACTTCTCTAACCAGTAAAGACACTGACGTGCCAACATGCAATCATCCACGTCATCATCACCATTTTAGATTTCCTCTCTGAAGGGAAGTAAATAAATCCTCATTGTCAAACTGAAAATGATTTCCTATCACAAATAATCAACTGCCGTAAAAGACAAAGTGTGTGACCATACCCTGTAACCTGAGGCATGCTTTATTTTACGCTTCATGTACTGTTCTCCTTGTTTAAAAGCATTTTGTTTTCTTCTGAATTGTGATCTTCTATGTGCAGAATATTGCTGTTCCTCTTTGAATATATTTTTTATTTATGTCTTTTATAGTTGTCATTATTCCAGCCCTGGGACTGTGGCTGAAAACGAGCCAGAAATGTCTATTAATGTGCACTGTCCATCAGCTTTAACCAGTTTAAATAAATAAATAGAAATAATATTAACAACTTTTGACAAACAAAGATCACTTTTAAGTACATTGCGGAAGACAATATTATAAACTTAAAAAAATTGAATTCTGAAGTTAATTTTAGCCCATCAATAAATAAAGAGACTCAATCCACTCTCTTCTTGAGTAGCCACCAGAGGGCGACATAACTACCAAGTTCACGATGTTATCAATCTAATTTCACATTCAGAAATCATGACTCAGTGAAAACCAAATGAAGATTTGTGTACATGACGTACATTACGCCCACATACAGTAGCCTACATTTATATAACATCAGCATTATAGCTGCGCCATTGCATTGATAATATCTTCATTTATTTCAAATAAGGACATTACAATATGAAAAAAACATTTTGCTTGCTGTATTTTATGATGTCTTTTGGATGACATATGTTTAGTAATTCTGTGTTACTGTTAATAGTGTCGTGTTGTCATTTGTTTTGTATGAATACTTGATTTACACACAACAAAACTCTTTTATGGACTATTTCTCTGTTACCTGCTTCCTCTCTTGTCTCAGTTTCTTCGCTGTCAAATCTCCTCTAAACCAAGTTACTGTGTGTAAAACAGACTGTGGAGGGCAGCAGTCCACTGTGGCTGCATTTAGTCTGTGCAATGTCAAGAGCAAGAAGAGGGTTTACGGCAGTTACCAAAGAGTCTTGAAGGAATGAGCTTAAAACAGCTGCGACTCGCTGTCACAGCATCACATACAGGGCTCAAATCTGAAATGACACTAACGTTAATTATTTTGCTGTTAATTATTTGATAACAAAAATGCCGTGACCACTCATGGCACAATATAAGGAAAAAAGACTATGTGCAGTCTATACGAAACTCTTGTGACTCACACTGTGATTTGGCGACGCCATCTTTCTTCCGAGCTGGCGGAACGCGTCTAGAAAGGAACCCCAAACCCACGAATGATAACGCGAGAGTGGTCATTTAAACCCAAACCATGAACTTTCCCTAACACTAACCAAATGTTTTATGTCCCGAAACCTACCAATATTTTAACCACGGCGTTGTCACAATATACCAGTGATAAGTTTGTTAAACGAATAAAATGAATAGCAACTCGTGTAAATCTCGTGAGAGTTTTGCAAATCTGGGTTTCCCTTCTGGACATGACCAATTTGACGCTACACTAGGTACAGCGCCATATAGCTTTCTAGCGGCGACCAATCTCGAGTATTCAAAGAGTCTTTACAATTACCCATGATTCCCTTGAAACGTATGACCTGTCCCTGGCCTTGGCGTGTAGCGCGGTGCAGCTAGTTGTCAGTGTGAGCTGGCTGTAGGACTTGTTAAGCGTTAACTAAACCGACAAGCCGGCTCTTAAACTGGGAACCGTTACCGCGGAGCTGAGCCACCATGCTGAAATGTAGGACTGTATGGAAAAAGCTTGCTCCTCTTGCTAGAGCTTCATCCACTGTGTGCCGGCAGAATGTGAGGAGAACAGGTGAGTAAATAGTTAAAGTAACTTGCCGTCTGCTGGTTAGCTGGCCTTAATGCAAACACACATATCTAGAAGCGTGGTCGTACACAGTGTCGTGTTTGCCAAACAAGTCAGAATAACTTCTACTAGCTTAGTTTGAGTATTCTGACCTTCGTTTGGCTGTTAGATAGCTAACTGAGCTAATTAGCAAATGGCAACATGCAGAAGTGGATGTCATGTTAACCCATATTGCACTTCACTGGTTGTAGGTGCTGCTTGCAGCCTATCAGAAAGCAGCATTGGTGAATGAAGATAAACTCACTAAAGCCCACATGTTTTGACATGGTTATGTTCTGTAACCATGCTTACATAGGCCCGGATTTTTGGATCATGGGGGTGTTTCAGCCCTCTGTGACGCTCAAATGATAAATAAAGCACCACAGGCAACAGCAGAGTGCTTCTGTACAAATAGTACACAGTATGTTCATTGGTTGCTTCAATGTACAGTGACGAAGAAAGGAGGCAGTGGGGAGTTATTAGAAGAAAGCAGTTCACGAGAGAGGTTGGTCATAATGAAGATTCAACCTCAAAACCCAACCCAAATTGTCTATGTGTATGTCTGTGTGCTTTCTGTAATTAACCTAATTAACAAGCACAAGGATTCCTGTGCACCAAAGTGTGCCGGTCCCCTCATTTTGGGGTATCTCAACAGTCAAGTCAAAGCCCGTCCTGAAATGTAGAGATGTAATATTACTGTGCATCGAGACTCGAAATAAACTTGTTTGTAGCACCTGTCCCAAATTCTGCTTTGAACTATCCCAGACTTAACAGCCATCATCACAAATTGAAGTGGTGATTTTCATAATACATAATAAATAAAGTTTGATATCTTTGTTGTAGTAACTCACATTACTTCAGTGACTCACTCTGATCTGCTGTGGAAGTTCTGCTATATGTTCCTTAAACTTATATATAAATAAACATAAAAAAACCCTAGATGTTTGGGCCACACTCAGATTTCATTATTCTTCACTGATTGAGTTACTGTTTCTTGTTTATTTCTAACCGTTCGATCCATAAATGGATTACTGCAAATTGCAGTGCGAATGCAAACCTGTTTCTGATTGGTATGCTGGTATGTGGTGATGGAAATTTACTCTCGATACTCCCTCAGAATTGTTCCAGCTACTCTAATTGTACCGAGTACAACAGGACATCCTTAATTTTGAGCATTGCCTTGCCTTGTCTAGATATTGGCCCATGCTTACATTTAGTTTTCATAATGAGACAAGTTTTCATTGTCAAAAACCACGGGTATATTCTAAAGGTAGTGTATATCATACCTCCATAGTTGGAACTTTTGGAAATGGTTTATCTATCCTTCCTCAACAGTCACTTTTTTTACCAAGCAGCTCTGGTCCTTTGGCTGTCACATTAATGTGGCAGTCACCTCAGCAGTCAGGCTTGTTATGTCATTCATGCCCTATTGTTGAGATTTCCAGATGTTATTGATTGAACAATGATGAACAATAAATATATGGTTTAATAATTATGTCGTATTGTCAGTCAGACAGCTGGAACCTGATATAAGCAAAAACAAAGATTGGACAACAGGATACATTATTTGTAAAACATGACACATTTCATCTATAAACCTTAATCTGTAAGTTCACTATTAATCATGTGTCTTTAATACATGACATTGAAATTTACTGCAACTATACGGACCGATTACTTTTGTGAGCACCACTAAGGTTGTTAGACCAGTCAAAACTGCATCAGATTCAGTCTAAGATTTTGTTTTGTGTTTCATTGTTGTTTCAGCGTTAACTAATGGCAGAATACCAGCACACGTACCGGCAGCTCACATGTCCACCGGGCCGACAGGGGGAGGTCGGGAAAATCAGCTGTACGTCCTTCTGGTTGGAGCAGCCTGCCTCGGTGGTGGAATATATGTGAGTCAGAGACTGAGACTGTCATAACATTCAGCACATTCATTGACAATCATAACTGATCGGTTGGAAATAAGGAACCTTTGTGGTGTTCAGTACAGCACTTTAAATATTTATGCATGGGATCTTTCACAGAGTAATAGTTGGACTGGTTGAGAGTATATATTGAGCTTTATTTGTTTTCACAGGCGTACCGAACAGTCAGGGGAGACAAACAAAGATACCAGGACCGTATCGATGAAATTGCATCCAGACCACATAAAGCCGCCAAAGAATCAGTCACACCCATCCAGTCAGAGCCTCTGGGTAAGGAATTTTTATCAGCTGAATTTAGTGATAATTAAATAAAATAATAATAAAACCCTATTTCTATTGGAGCACAGCATTCCCATGTGTTACCTTTTCAGTCATGATGAATTAAGAATTTCAGTGTTTTGATCATTTTCTGTCCCTGAGACAGAGGATGAGGAATTTCTCTCCCATTTCTGAATAGATGTTTATCTTAACATTTATAGCTCAAACTCTACCTCTGTTAATAACTAATTGGGCAGTAAAATTTAACCATGATGTTTTTATAACAGTGAACTAAGAACTTGGGTATAAGCCATGAACAACTCCAGAACCTTGTCTCTGTATTCTTTACTGTGTCTCTCTTTAGACTGATAGATTTTTGCTTTGAAATCATAGTTAAAGGTTATTTGATGGAAGAGTTGGCTTAGAATCAGCTGACTCTGCAGTGCACGATTTAACTTCCTCTTTATTGCCTTTGCAAAACAACACTGGAAACTGTATTTAAATCAGCACTGACTTGATTTAAATGACCTACTTTTAATCTTGTTTTTTTCTGACTAATAAACAATTTGAATGTCACAAAACACGTCACATAATGTTGGTCTGACTTAATGATATCATTGCTAATATTTGATGATTCTGTTCATTTCTCTCTCAGCCGTCCCTGAGCCACAACCTAAAGCAGCAGCAGCAGCAGAACCAGAACCTGAAGCAACATCTTCACCAGAGGAGCCGAGCACTGTGGCCCCTGAGGCTGAAGCAGCTGCCCCCAGTGAAACAACTGAACTGCCTCCAGGTTGTTTGCATACTTTCCTCTACCCCTACATGCATGTGTAACATATGACTCCTGTATAAACAGTATGTTTGACCCCCCCAAAAAAGAACACTACATGTGGAATCATGTAAACTACAGTACTGAACTTTGTCCACATCCTGTACTATGAAGATAAAATGGTGACACCAAGTGGTGAAGTCAGGCTAGTGCAAAAAAAAAAACAGGCTGTAAAGCACACCTGTCTTCTCACTCCTCTTTACAATCTGTGAAAAATTGTCCCATATCATTAATATGTTAAAAATACAAAGTTGCGGTGATGACATCATTTATACAGGAGGCCCTCTGGATATTTTAAACGTGTATTGTCTTGTCCGTCTGAGTATTGTCCATATCCAGAATCCTGTGTTCTGTCCTGTGACTTTGCCGTCTTGTTGCATGTGTTTATTTTTCCTGTATTTAGTGATGCATGTGTCACACTCAATCTGTTCCGTTGGGTTTCATTTAATTTGTCCTCTAACCTTGTGAATTAACCCTTTACAGTTTCAGTACAACTTTGGACACTCACAGACTCACCCCCCTTCTGAATTCGAACTGTAAATATTTCTGAGTTTCTGAGTGTTTTTCTACAAATATGTCGTCTCCTCCCACTCTGCTGTGTTGTCATATTTGTGATACAAAATGGAACCCCTCCTGTCTGCAATTTTCTGTGGATGTGTTATACTTTCTGAAACTTTGCCCAGGGATAATACTCAAAAGGTTTTGGGTTTTTATTTTTTTTTTACTGTTAACTGTAATGTGATAATCTTGTTCATAACTGGAAGCTGCCATTTGAAGTGGATTTTACTTTTTACCTCCAGACTTCTCATGATGTGTCTAAGATCTGATTTAAACAGGAAGTCTTAAAAACCGCAAAGTCACTGATACTTCTCAACATTCATGTGGTAAGAAACACTTAAGTAATAATAGCAGTGACACTGTCATCAATATTGAGTAAACTCTTCTTTCAAAGATTACTGTTATATGTGTAATTGGGGAATCAACTGGTTAAAAAAAATGTATTCATCTTGAAGCTTTAGTGAAATAAAAGTTAGCATGATAGCATCAGCAGCCTGCTGAAAAAGACCTGCTGAAGAAACACCTTTTTTTGGTCTGAAGTTCACTACAAATCGGCCAGCTTCCAGGTGTTATTGCTAGAGTTAGTGTGCATGCTCTATAAAATGTTCCCAGGGTAAATCTGAAGAAATGCATGGATCATGACGTTCTTCCCCTTCAATAACCTTTAAGAATTGAATCCCATACCTAACCCGTACTATGGATTACCCTCAGCAGCAGATGAGCCAGTTCTAGAAGCACCTCCACCTCCAGAAGAGACAGCAGAACCACCTGCTGCGCCTGTAGTTGAGGAGGGTAAGATTTTAGAGGAAAGGATACTCTGACCTAACAAATTTACTAATTCTATTGGAAATGTTGGACTTTTCCATCTGACCTGAGCTTGTGGAGTAGATTCCCTACAGCTCAATTAAAGATGGATTTTACATATTAGCTGGAGCGCACATTAGATTTTAGAAATGAATCTTAACCCACAATATGGATTACCCTCCACAGCAGATGAGCCAGTTGTAGAAGCACCTCCACCTCCAGAAGAGGCAGCAGAACCACCTGCTGCACCTGTAGTTGAGGAGGAGGGTAAGAGCTGAGGGAAAATGATACTCTGATCAAATTAATGCACTCATTCTTTTAAATTGCATATAAAATATTGGACTTCTCCATCTGACCTCAGTCTGTGGAGCAAATATGTTGTACAACTCACATATTAGCTGTAGTGCACATTAGATTTTATTGTGTAACTTTGCAACTACACTCCAGTACCAGAACCATCACCTCCCTCTGAGCCGTCCCCAGCTGAGCTTACAGAACCACCTGCTGCACCTGTAGCTGAGGAGGGTAAGATTTGAGAGGAAAGGATCCTTTGATCTACAACCCCAATTTCAAAAATGTTCGGACGTTGTCTGAAACGTAAATTAAAATAGAATGCAATGACATGCAAAAACTTTTCGGCCTATATTCAATTGAATAGAGTACAAGGACAAGATATTTAATGTTCAAACTGATTGATTTTTTTTGTTTATTTCTAAATATACACTCATTCCGATACCTGCAACATGGTCTGAAATGGTTTGGACAGGAGCATGTTTATCTCTGTGTTACATCAGCTTTTCTTTTAACAAGACACATTAAGCCTTTGGGAACTGAGGACACTAATTGTCGAAGTTTTTAAAGTGAAATTCTACCTGTTCTTGCTTGATATATAACTTGAGGTGCTCAACAGTCCTGCGTCTCTGTTGTAGTATTTTGCACCTCATAAATGCGTATTGTACCACACATTTTCAATGGGAGACAGGTGTGGACTGCAGGGCAGGCCAGTCAGGTACATGAATGCTTTTACTACAAAGCCAACACGTGCTGAATGTGTCTTATCCTGCTGAAATGAGCAGGGATGTCTCTGCAACAGAAGTCTGGATGGCATGATTCCATGGGCACTAACACACCCTCAGACCATCACAGATGCTGGCTTTTAAAGTTAGTGCTGATAACAATCTGGATGGTCCTTTTTCCCTTTACTCCAGAGGACATGATGTCTAAAAATAATCTGAAATGTGGACTCGTCAGACCATCTCAGATGAGATCAGGCCCAGAAAACTCTGAGTCTTAAATTGCATTTGTAGATGCAGCAACAAACTGTGTTCACCAACAATAGTTGTCGATGGATATTTAGTAGTATCCTTTTTATAATCGGGCCAGATTTTAATGCAGAGCCACCTGAAGGTCAAATGTCACGGACATTCAGTGTTTGTTTTTGGCCTTGCCCATTGTGTGCAGAGATTTCTCCAGATTCTCTTAATCTTTTAATGATATTATGAATGGTAAAACCTGAAATTGTTGGACTATTTGCCCATACTGTTTTTCTCAAAGTGGTGAACGTCACCCCATCAGTGCTTATGACTGTCTGAGCCTGCCGAGGATGCCCCTTTCATACCCAGTCATGATACTGTCGCCTGTTACCAATTTACCTGTTTATCTTTTTGAATGTTCCAAACAGGTGTTTTTGAGCATTCCACAACTTTCACAGTCTTTTGTTGCTCCTGTACCAACTTTTTTTGAAAGGCATTGCAGGCATCAAATTCAGAATGAGTGTATATTTGCACAGAAACACAAAGTTTATTGGTTTGAGCATTAAATATCATCTTTGTATTGTACTCATTTGAAAGGATTTGCAAATCATTGTATCAGTTTTTATTTACGTTTTACACAGCCTCCCAACTGTATTGGAATTAGAGTTGTACAGCTCAGTTGAAGATGGATTTCACATACTAGCTGTAGTGCACATTAGAGGTTATTATTATGTAACTTTGCCACTATACTACCAGAACCATCACCCCCCTCTGAGCCGTCCCCAGCTGAGCTTACAGAGCCGACCCCTGCACCTGTTGTGGAGAGTGGTAAGCACTCAGTGAGACCTGTGCATGGAACCAGTGATGAACATTTATCACATCTGAGGGTTTCTTTATTTTGTCTTAACTGGTTTAATGCTCCGGTTATACTAACAGAACCCACAGCAGCACCAGCAGCAGAAAGCCCTGCAGCAGACCCTGAGCCTCAGCCTGAAGTTGTGGCAGAGAGTGGTAAGACCTCCAGCCTCAGTTGGAGCGGGGAAGCGGGAAAACACAACCCTGATACTTTCCCCCCCTCATTTTGATAATGTTAAGGTTAATTTCAAACACCTTATTCCTCTTTTTTTATGATTTTTAACATGTTTTCCTCATTACAGCTTTCCTCCCTCTCTGTTCACCTCTTTTTCACATTGTGTCAGTTCCTGTAATGATAATGGTTAATCTCACTCACATGGAAATTTTAATTCCTTTTTCCATTTACTCCTTTCAGGTGTATTTATGTAAGTGATGGGTACCGATGAGTGTCCAGTATTATGCACTGACTGTGTCTCTTTGCTGCTTTTGCTTTTTGCGTTTCTCTCTCTCTTGCTTTCTCTCTCTTTCACTCTCATCTCTCTCTCTCGTGCTTGCTGTCGCTCTCTCATTCAAACTCCAGCAGCAGAAGCCGTACCTGCCGCTCCCAAGATCCCATCACATGCCCCCTACCTCCTTATTGGTGGAGGTACCGCCTCGTTTGCTGCTGCCAGGTCTATTCGAGCCAGAGACCCCGGTGCCAAGGTCAGTCAGGCCTCTGTTTCCATAATAAAAGCCAAGCTTAGAATTCTCATTAAAATTTGTGTTTCCCTCATGTATTTTATTTGTCAACTACCTCTGATGCCTTTTTCAATTTTTTTGCTCCCAGGTATTGATAGTAACTGATGAGCCAGACCTTCCATACATGAGACCACCTCTTTCTAAGGAACTGTGGTTCTCTGATGACCCCAGTGTGACGGAAACACTGCGATTCAAACAGTGGAATGGAAAGGAAAGAAGGTGTGTTTAGCTTTCTTGTATTGTGCTTTTGGTTAATTCAGCTTTATTATAGGGCCCGATACTGATATTGGGGACTAAACAAAAAAATTAGACATTGACATAAACCTTTCCATTTCAATTCTATAAGCACACATTTTTTGAAATGATCCCTCAAAAGTGGTTAATCGCTTTGATAAACAAATATAATGTAAACTCTCACTGGTATTTTTAATGGTTATAAATAACTACAATTAAAAAAAGACAAATGGAGCGAAATATATTAAATCTGAATTAAGAAGATATTGGACTAGTCTGACTCACTGGAAATAGCCTGCAGATGTTGCCACATGTTTCACCATACACGATATCTGCTATCTGCATTTTCAAAGTCCCACGTCACTGCATCACGGGCTTAACGCCACCCAAGACTATTGTGAATGATTTAGAGAAATACAAACAAGCCAGAGCGTTTTTTTTCCCCCAGTAACAGAATGAGACAGATCTGTCTATGTGAAACTAATGTTGGGCTGATAATACCGGTTGAAAGCACCTGCCCTTTTCCAAACAGTTTCCAAGGACTTGACAGATGGTTCTGTGTAACAAACCATCTGACGTGTCAGGTTGCCTTTTTGTGTCCAGGTGGACATAACTGTTCATGTTAAATATCAAGACTCACTTCACTCTGTTGCTACTGACTTCCCCTTTCAACAGTGTTGACAAGAAACCACTGTTGGTACAAGTTTTGTTTTGTGTCATTTCCTGTGGTACAAACAATTCTTCTTCTACAGGAAAGACCTGTTGGACACAGCATTTTATTTTTACAATGTGGTATTAGTGCATTAACAACTGAAAGTGATTCTTTTGTCAGGTTAATGAATGATTTATTTGCCTGAGAAGTGGTGAAAACTCAGCAGACTGTGTATAAACAGAAGAAGCTTCTTTTTTTTTATTAGAAAAATGTTTTTTTGTATCATTTGGCAGTATTTACTTCCAGCCAGCATCATTCTACATTACTCCAGAAGAATTGAATACTGCAGAAAATGGAGGAGTGGCTGTTCTCACCAGCAAAAAGGTTAGTTTATAATAGTTTTGTTTAAGAGGCAGACACTACAGTGTGCTGAGTGGTGTAATTATAAATAATACATAATGGTTATTGGATAAATCATTTATACCAGAAGCGAAGGTGTAAATTAACTTTTTGGCTGTATTGATTTGTGACAACAAATGTGTGTTTTTATAAATTTTAGGTGGTTCACATGGATGTGAGAGGAAACAAAGTCAAACTGGACGATGATACTGAGATTTCATATGACAAGTGTTTGATTGCGACAGGTATACCAAGTTAAAAACCAATACATTTATTACCGCATGTGGCTTAAACTTGGTGGAAGCTTATTTAAATCATTCTCATTCAGGCGGCGTGCCAAGAAATCTGCAGGTCATCGAAAGAGCCGGAGAAGAGGTGATGAAGAAGACAACTTTGTTCCGCAAGGTCAGTGTTAAGCCACAAGAGGGCGATAGCTTTGTTTACATTGTTTTTCACAATCGCTCGCCTCAGACACATTTCTTGAAACCATCCACCCTTCTCTTGAAGACAAAACCAAATCTTCTAACTACATTTACAAAACTTCTGACTCCTCTGGCAAAATCAAACAATGCTTTCAGATGATACACACAGCCAGTCAGAATATAACAACTACTGAGCCATCATTACACACTACATCAAACAATGGATAATACAGTGTTCAGGGCATGTAGCAGAAAAACATTTTTATTGTGTGTAACAGACATGCATCACATCTTTGTGCTGGGTCAGGCCAGAGAACTTTGTCTATATCATAGGCAATAGAGGGAAACCCCTCTGGTGTGCCACATCCAGCCTTGATAAGACTCCATGACTTTTACCACGGGCCAGGTCCACCACCTGTAGGAGGTTTTCCTGGGTAGGGATGAGTACAGAAACCCCAGTATTAAATGAGCCCCAGGGCTAAATTATTAAAGACCATAGTATAGATAAGCTGCGATGTTATCGGTTCTTTTATCGGTACTTTGGAAGGTTTTGGTGTCATTTATTGTAACGTTGCTGCAGCAGTCTCTCCCCTCCCCTCTCTCTGTGGAGCAGCTCCTTCACACACACACACACACACACACACACACACACACGAGGCGAAGTCAGCAAACATCAAAGCAGAGACACCACGGGTGTAGACAGTGAAGTGACTTGAAGATTAGTTGTGTTGACCAAAACTACTGGTCTGGAGTTCTGTACATAAGTGCAATAAAACTTCAACTTAAGCCAAAACGTGATCAGTCCGTTTTGTTTTGTTTTGTTTTGTTTTGTCAATCTGCTTTGTTTGCCGTCTCTCATCCATTTGCTGTGTTTTACACAAGCACCGTGCGTTAGCTCTAATAGCGAATTGTTACAAACAAGCTAAAACACAAGCTGTCTGTATTCTGTCTAGTTTTAGTAATATAACTACCAAAAAAGATTAAATTAGATGTGAATATTGTTCTTCACAGATCGAGGACTTCAAATCATTGGATAAGGTCTCCAGAAACATCCAGTCCATCACAATCATCGGTGGCGGCTTCTTGGGCAGCGAGCTGGCCTGTGCCCTCGGCAGGAAATGTGAGACCACCAATACTGATGCTTAACAAGATAAATTTGTTTTGAATTGAATCTGTAGTTGGATCACCCATCCTCTTTCTCTTCTCTTCAGCAAATGAGTCTGGCCTGGAGGTGATACAGATGTACCCTGAGAAGGGCAACATGGGGAAAGTGTTGCCTGAGTATCTAAGCAACTGGACAACAGAAAAAGTCAAGAGAGGTTAATGTCCATTTTGCACTCCAGCATGTCAAAACTATGTTTGTTTTGTATCTTGTCATTTTTTTCTTTTATTAAAATTCTCCCTTTGGTTTTCTAGAGGGTGTAAAAATCATCTCAGAAGCTTTGGTGAAATCTGTCACCTGCAAAGACGATAAGTTAGAAATCCAGCTGAAGGATGGTCGATTGGTAGGTCCGGGATTTCGCACAAGTTCAGTGTAATTCAGGAACTGACTTATGAGTTACTGATTATCTTGTGCTTTGCCTTGTAGGTGAAAACCGATCACATAGTTGCAGCTGTTGGCCTGGAGCCCAATGTTGACCTTGCTAAGTCAGCAGGTCTGGAGGTGGACTCTGACTTTGGTGGCTATCGGGTCAATGCAGAGCTGCAAGCTAGATCCAATATTTGGGTGGTAAGTTAATATTTATAAGGTGGTTCAAGTTTTCTAATGACAAGTTACAACAAGATCATAAGGAGCTGTGTAGAAAAGATGAAAAAACTCCTGCCCCAATTCAGTTAGTTGAAAAGTTGTCCTTCCACCAGTATTGTGACAGTTGTAGACCCATTTACACAGCCTGTTCAAGGGCGGGACTATCGCAACTTTATTTCTCCTTGCTGCCTGTGTAAAAGTTACAGTTGATCCGCTAGCAGAGGTAGTAACACAGCTGAACCAACGTCTGTATAACAGGGAGAACCAGCAGGATGGGATGTGACACCGTTGAGTTACAGGTTCACTACCTTTTGTGATGTGTTTTTTTTAAATTATGTATTGTACCACATGTTTGTCAGCTGTGTTGAAGCAGAGAGCGAGAGTGTGCACTTAGCAGACACATGAAGAGGGAGCAGAGATATCCCTCCCCACAGATCATCACACATGGCAGTCTTTTTAACTTAATTGCTGTTGCGGATTAAGCTAGATCTGGGCAATTTATTGATATTAGACTGATTACGTGATATGATGATATAATTTTCTGAACTTATCAGACTGTTCTAGCAGTTCTGTTATTTGCCTTACCCACTGGGTAATTTTATCCACCTTACTGATAATTATTTATCAAAAATCTCATTGCGCTGTGAAAATACCAGTAGTCACCTGTACACCCCACAGTATTGATAATCAAGGTATTTGACCTCTGCCACTTTTTGAGAATTTATGGTATGTTACTGTACTTGAGAGAAAATGTGTATATCAATATATATGGTATCGTCAAATAGCCTGAAAATATCAATATTATTTATGAGCTGTATCGCCCAGTCCTAAAAGAAGAGGCATCCTGTTTATCGAGAAACACAAAAAAAGCTTTATATTGTGAATTCATGGAGGTTATCAGCTCTACGCTTAGAAAAGGGCAGAGGAGCAGAGTAACTTGTTGACCAGCATGGTTGTATTACGTCACGCCTCTTTTTGATTCCGGCATGCTGTTTAAAATCATACACTGGAGTGGCTTCACTGAGGCATTGTTTGGTTTAGTGTAAAAAAAAAGAAAAGAAAAAAAATACAAGGCAAGCCTTCATTGCATCATTATTGCACAATCTGGCTCAGCAACAGCATAGGTAGTGTTCAACCTAAAAATAGTTATTGATTTTGACTGACTTTGGAAATTTAGTAGCATCTATACTTAATTTAGTTATACCGGCCAGTAGTTGCTGTTTATGCTAAATCCCATGTTCCAATTTAAGAGCAAACAACTTAAAAGAACAGTGGATCTATACTATAGAGCCCCTTCATGCGGGCGTGGATGAATAGGGACGAATATGAAGTGAAAGTAAGTGGAACGAATAGGAATAGGGTATTTAGTGAAAATAAACAAACAAGAGTTTGGTGATGCGATAATGCTGACCTATATTTCACTGAAATTCAACTAGAATCTTTTTTTTTTTAGTTGCTTCCCCTATCTTTAATAATTGATTTAAAAAATAACTTTTTTTCTGAAGTGGTGCGTGCCAGAAAAAGTTTGAGAACCACTGACTTAGTAGGTCAAGTGAGCCACACACAGTTTTATAAAAATAGGCCTTTGACCTTTTCAACCTTATCTTGTCTCCTAGCGCCCCCCTCAGTCCAACTCAGGTCATGGTCCAAAATCAATGCACTTCTGTATATATGTAATGCAGCTGTAATATAGTTAGAAACTCTCATCTGCATATCTTCCATCTCTTCTGTGTGCATTTAGGCAGGAGATGCTTCATGTTTCTATGACATCAGACTGGGCCGCAGACGAGTGGAGCACCACGATCATGCCGTCGTGAGTGGACGACTAGCAGGAGAGAACATGACGGGAGCCAACAAACCCTACTGGCATCAGTCCATGTTCTGGTGGGTAATGCAGTACTTCCTACAGTATTTCCTACTAGTGATGCTAACTCAAGGCTTTCATGGGTCACAAATTCAAACCGTTTTGCAAATGAGCGCTGTGGCTGCAAGCTATGAAATCAGCTTGAAGTGGAAATGAAGGGAAATATTTGAGAAAGCGAGATCCAGTCTGAATTGCTGATTGCACGGTTCCACGTTCATTACGCGGCCACTGGGGCAGCATGTACAATTCTGCAAATGACTCAGATTTAATCCTTTTAGAAGTCAGATGAACATGCATGATTGCTTTGAAGTCCTGAATACCATTAAGCTCTGAAATATTTAAAATGCCTTTAGAGGACATTAGGATTGGAGTCTCCAGCAGAGGGCTGCGTCACTCGGTGAGACATTTTTAAGCCCATCATAAAATTACTACCTCTGTTAAAAACATTACTGATATGATGACGAGGGGACTCTACCAAATGTTCAGGGAGTTACCAAAAATTGAACCACAGTGATGAGTGTGGCCCCGACTACACAGAGGAATGCTATGACTGCATGCTTTTAGCAGCTGGGGAAATATGACACACTGCTGACAACATGGGTTCACTGCAGTCCCAAAAAAAACCCCAAACAGGGCCATGAGTCAAACTATGATGGTTTATGCACCAGAGGATGTATTCAGATGATATGTTGATATTATTATGAATTAGGCCTGTCACAATATCAGATTGTCACCACACTGGTCAAAAGAATTCACAACAACAAATATGGCTGCCCCCTGAAAGTCAAAGATTCAAATCAACACTTGCAAGCCCCTCAGTCAGCTGAGATTCTTCAGTCAGTGTGCATTACAATAACAGGATAAAACAGATAGAAGCTTCCACAAATTCACTGGGATAACATTTAATAAGCAATTATAAACAAGTGGAATCATGAATATATTTTATATTAGCTGGTGAACATATAAAAAAATCCTTGTGACAGCATGCTCTGGTGCTTAACTGATGAGAGAAGGAGAAACTGAGTTGGAGTGGTTGGTAAAGTTTCAGCTTGTTTTTTAGCTCCATCACTGTACACAGAGCAATGCAACAGCATGACAGACTGTAGACTTTACAAACCAGTCTCAGAATCACCACAAATCACAAAACTAACTGTGATGGAAGTGGAGAAGAGGAGCACAGGTAACGTGCTGTCAGCAGCCCGTCTGGAGAGACGCTCCGCAGCGAGATTTTATACCTGAACTGTGAGCAGGAGACGCTTTTGCTTTCTCTGACTGTGTGGAAATCTGATGTTTCCACACCACAGATTAGGAAGACAGACATATATATGTGTGAATATTAAATTGTAAAACATACTTATGTATGCTGATATTGGAGTTTACTGTGGCACTGAACTGTAGAAAAAAGAAATGAATTGTGGACAGTCAAATCTGATTTGACTAACAAAATTCTGAGTTCATACAGCCCTAATATTGATATAATTGCAATATCTAGTGTTCTGACAGCTAACCGTATGCTAACAGGACACACTATCACTATCCCATTGTAGGGGTCGGCAACACTGCAAAATCTGATTTTGATCTGATACCAAGTAATACAGGACCAGGATTGTCTATACCAATATCAGTACTTTTTATTATTAAAAACAGTTTGTGTACTATCGAGAGCAGTGTGTCATTACTCATAAGGTGAATGAATCATCAATTGATTAAATCTGTTTAAAAAAAGGGATCCAATATCTATTATTTGAATGAACTGGTCTGCTTAAGTAACAGCTATTGATGAGCAGTTTAAAAGTGTAACATTAACCAATGCTGAAGATCTGATTTGACTAGAATATTAATTTCACTGCTATATCCTTTGCCTGATACTCTCTGAGAAGACTCTGCCAGTCAGCAGTCTCAGTGTCGGGGGTGTGGATGCTGAGGCATTTCCCTCCTCCTCCTTCTCCCTTCTTGTCTCTTGTTGCCAAGTTCTCTATTTTGTGGTGTTTTATGTGCTTGAACAGATTTGCAGCAAACAGCCTTCCTACCACACGTTTTCATTCAAAGCTGTGAAATGGCTCCAAACAAAGCATCCCTTTTGTTCAGCTATCACTATGTGTTGGATTAAACTAGTCAGGGTGCATGACTCGTGTAGTTTGAGTGCACGGAACAGAGAGAGCACACTCAATAAGATGTGTTCATAATGAACGCTGTTTGCATGGACAGTTTTGCTCTTCAACGAAATGGTACAATGTGGAGGAGAGAAACTGAAACTGATCCCTTTGTTGGTATCAATCCTGTTAATGCCAGAACTGATCAGTAGAATGTTTTGGTCATCGATCTGCCCTCCTCTAGTCAGCAGCAGTGGTCAGTTTGGAAATTTAAATGTCATCAAGTCCATTTCTTTACATATTACATACAGGGACCTCTCGTTCCACATTCTATATTCCAGATTTACTCCTCATTGAAAACTTAAAGTTTAAAATCAAAGGCCTTTTTGGTCATATAATGTATTTAAAAGATAAATATGTGACCTGTCTTTTTTTTTTGGTAAATAATTTCAAGAACAATTCAAATGGTAAAATACAGTAACAACAAACTAAGTCTGCAGCTTTACTGCTGGAGTCTAAAAGCCTCTTTATAAACAGAGTTGAACAATAATGTTGGCATAGTAACACTGTAAAAGTGTAAGCCGATGAATCACAGGTCTGATGCTTCTCAATGACGCCACATTAAGTGTAACAGGCTCTCTGGGCTGAATGACCACAGCAGGTAATTTGTCAGGGTCAGTTGGCGGTGACATCACTTCAGGTCCTCAGCCAGCTTGAAACTCATCAGGTGGCGGTCGGGGGGTTGTCGCTGAAGTTCACTGCTAAATTTTTAACAAGTGCCCTCACAGCCCTGCTTTGTGATGTGTGTGTGTGTGTGTTGTGTTTGTGTGTGTGTCTGGAAGAGGAGCTGTGTGAGGTGTGTTTTGGAAGCTGTTTTGACAGCTAAGTTTTAAAAAATAGAAGTTGCTGTACTTCACATTGAAGGATGAACTTCAGCAAAACTATTTTTAACAGAAATTTGCAGAAGATTTTGTTTTTGCTTAGAAAAATGCAGTTGGCACAAAATGTCAGAATGTCTAGCTGCAGTGTTAATAATATACTGGCTATCGGCTTAAATCTAAAAATAATATCATTAGGGTGTGTGTCGGGGGGGGGGACACAAACTAAATAGTGCTTTTGAAGTTTTTCTTCAAGTTCGTGTAGCACTGAAAGGTCTTGCATAGTGCATGAAATAGAAATCAATGGAGAGAGAATTATTCTTGTTCTGAGAGCTTTGAATCATATTGTTCCTTCAACGTGTTTTTCAATCTCATGTGGTTTCTCACAGGAGTGACTTAGGACCAGATGTAGGCTATGAGGCGATTGGGATTGTTGACAGCAGCCTCCCAACAGTAGGAGTGTTTGCCAAAGCCACTGCCAAGGATACACCTAAAGCTGCTACAGAGAAGTCAGGTAAGAGTACATGTAGTTACAGGTTCTATCTAACTTTCAGAAAACCCTTTCAGCCAAAACAGTGATGTGACACAAGACTGAAAGCTGAAATGAAAACAGAATGCTGTAAAAAAAAAAAAATGACAGTCATAAGTACTGTAGAATAACATTACTTTCTGTATTGTATTTGAACCATTGGCTCCACTATACTAATAGCTTCCTGTTTGCAAATCACCCCATCAGCCACCACCAGACCCACACTGGGTAGCCAACCACAGCTTAACTTAGGTGTAGGCATCACTCTTGGCTAATAAAAAAGCAACTATTCATTTTACACCATTGCTTTGTAACATTATTGTTTATTCTTGGCTAAAATCAACACTGTTTGTCTTAATTTATAAGTTGTTATTGTGGATCGCATTCTCTGGTGAAATAATTTGGCAAGCTAGCCAACTAACTCCATTCAGATTGTATTTTGCAAGTGATAATGTTAGCGGGAAAGCAAGTTCAGATTAGCCAGCCACGCTGCTGTATGGATCTGCCACTCAACACCAGCCAACAAAACAACTTTCAAATGGTAAGCCAACCAGTCTAAGATGGCCAGATCATCTCCAGGAGTCTGTAAAAATTAGCTGATGTTATCCACTAGGGATAGTATTTTGCTACTTTAGCTAGGTAGCAATTCATCCATGTTAGTAAGCAACCTAATGTTAGCTAACAGCCAGCTAAAACCTAAATATCACAATATATTTCACATGTTTGGCAGTAGCGTTAGCTTTGCATGTGGACTTTGTTTTGGACTCTGTGTTGTGGTGGGTGCTGATTGTTTGTAGACGCTGGCGGACTCCATTTCTACAAGAACGTTAGCTAGTGGTGCACACTGTTGGTGCTGTTTTGGAAAGCAGAATATAAGGCACTTGGGAGTGCATATAAACTTTAAATACTTTGGCATTTCCTGGGAAATTGCCCCAAGTCCTTTACATAAAAATTAGTCCACAGGCTGTTATGGACAACAAGAGTGAAGGAGGGAAGGACTTCCCTTTTAATTTCCATTTCAGGCCATTCACATATTTCAGATCCAGAGTGATTAATACATGTAAATAGCTTCAGATTCTTACACTTTGCATCTTTTAAGAAAAGCTAAATTAAACAGAGAATTTGAGGACAAAGGGTCAGATTTAGCCTTACCCATTAAATGTGTCACAGGAACTGGGATCCGCTCAGAAAGTGAAACAGAGGACACGGCCACCAGCCCAGTGGCCTCATCAACGCCTGTCCCCGCTGTGGAGCACAAAGACGACTATGGAAAAGGAGTCATCTTCTATCTAAGAGACAAAGTGGTGGTGGGCATCATCCTGTGGAACGTGTTCAACAGGATGCCCATCGCAAGGAAGGTACGCACTGTCACTTTGTTAGGAAAATGCTTTGTTTGTGTCATAAGTCTGGATTTAAAACTAGATTTGGTTATCATAAATTGTTTTTATCTGCTATTTGTAGATAATCAAGGATGGAGAGGAACACGCAGACCTGAATGAAGTGGCCAAACTGTTCAACATCCATGAGGATTAAGACTGATAAGACTGAACTCTGACATTGCCACACTCTTGAAAATACAACTGATAATACAAACAAAACCAGAAAATTCATGTAAATTATGTCACGTCGCTGAAATATTTTCATATTTGGAATTTCTATCTGCTGCACCTGTTTTGTTGTTTCTTTTTTTTCTATTCAGGAGAAATCACTGTCCCATCTGCCACTAAACTTTATGCTCATGTTTTTTAAAGTAATGGTCAAGATGTGATTGTCTGTCTGCTTTTCCCCACCAGGCTGAAAATGTTGAGCATGTTGGATTGTTGTTTTCCTCTGTGTGATCAGAGCAGCTTGTCGCGAGAGAAGCTGCAATAAAAGCTATTTTTAAATTGGAGTGATCCCATTATTTTCAGCTTTCCCTCCTAGATATTAACACTGATGACAGATACAGTAAGTTGACCTGCACTCTGAGCTGAGATGGTTGTTAGAGTCTGTGTGGTTGAGCTCATCTCTCCTGAAGCATTTTAATTAATGTGCACACTGTAAAAAAAAATCATGCAGGAGTGTAGTGAAATCATTTGATCTTTTCTCCAAATGCAAATATACAAGTTTTATTTATGCCAGGTAATGAAACTTAAAATTTCTAGTATTTATTTTCAACTTATAAACATGATTCTTCTAATTTTAAGTCTTTCGACTTGAAATGAGTTGAATGAATGTACTGTACAGAGGTCAATCAACTCATTAAATTAAGTTTCTAAAGAAACATGATCAGCATATAGGAGACTTCCCAGCATGCATTATGTGAGAGTTAAAACTCTCCTGTGACCTTTCATTTCTTTAGTTTGAAGACAACATGTGATGAAAACCTCTTGTGTTTCTAATGCACTTTTAAAATATGTCATGGTTGTTTATTTTCTCAATAATGAAAACTAGGACTGCAACTAACAATTATATTCATTATCAATTAATCTGCAGATCATTTTCTCAATTAATTGATTAGTTGTTTGGTCTATAAAATGTAAGAAAATGGTGAAAAATGTTGATCAGTGTTTCCCAAAGCCTAAGATGATGTCCTCAGATGTCTTGTTTTGTCCACACCCAAAGATGTTACGTATTAAATTAACAAGGAGCTGGAATCAGAGATTTTTGGTGCTTAAAAAACAAAAAATTTAGAAATTATCAAAATAGTTGGTGATTATTCAGTGTGCCCTAAATTGGCTCAACTTGTCTTTTCAAATTCAGTCAACTTAAAATTTTAAGGCAGCCTCACACACTAACTTTTTTATTAAAGCTACTACAAAGAACTTTCATACTTTGTTCATTTTGAGGACCTTGTGGAAAAAAGCAGTAATGTTTCCAATAACCATTGTGATTATTAAACTTTCTAAATAAAAATCTTTAACTGGCCAACATACTACTCAATGTAACTTTGTCTGGGAAAATGTAAACACAAGCTTGTTTCATCTAATTTCAAGGAGAATCCAATCAGGTGGCAACAAATACATAGAAAAAGCTGATCTTCTCACTGATTGTCTCATTAACTTGCGTAGGTCATATAGAAGCATCAGTATTAAATTGAAACTGTTTCATAACACTTAGTTTCACATAGTTTAAATGGAAACAAGCAGGCTTGTATAAAGGGCAACTTAACCAGTACATTTTACAGTACTGTATGTGGAAGTGTAAGATCTAATTAATAAGTATATTCAATGTGGCTCCAACAAAAACAACATTAAACTGAAGCTTGGCCTACTTATCTTGTCCGGAGGTAAAAATGTTCAAGCATGCAGAAACATTGTTTTTTTTCCCTCTCTCTTCTACTGTGGGCTTCTTGTTATTAGGAATGCACTCATGTTTTGTGTTCTCACACATTTCTTATCCTATTTGACACTGTGGGCTCCAGAGCGAAGTGCGGAGCGGCCTCTCAAGTGTGAGGCAAACACGTGCAGCCATAACGTCCCATCGCTTTCTTTGACATTAATTTTACATGAGTAAATGGCTGAACTGCCTCCCCCTCAGTATGGAGGAATAAACATGAGCTTCCACATTTTATGTTTGAATTTGTCCGAAGATGAAATAATTAGACCAGAAAACGCTGGACAGCTCGGCTAAAGATAGGCCTAAATAACCTCTGGATGTGTGCTGACACTTATAGAGACGTGTTACACTTGATTTAATTAGAGGAAGATGCCTTCATCCTACTGCCCTTTTGCTGTCATTAGCCTACATATTGTATTCTTGTAATTGTAGATAATTTAGTATTGAATTAAAGGCATAATGTGCAACGTTTTCCTTGAAAAAAACAATGTACAGACTCATATAAACATAATCCATTTCAATCATCACTTATGACCCACTAGAAGTATGTGGTGGTGGCTGCTCTCTGCCTGCATTTTCCTTATTTTCTCATTATTTTGCTGTGCTCAGGATGTTTTTCCAACCCAAAACTTCAGTATTTGAAATCCTGGGAATGAGACTCAGCAATCAACTATCTTTCTGGTGTGTTTACTGACAGCTCAGACAAATCCTGCTGATTCTACCTTTAAATGATCATCATCTCTCTTACAGATGCATTTACACAAATAGGATGTTATATACTGATGATCTTGGCTTTTTTGCCATATTTTATCACCACAGTATGAAAATTAAGAAAAGGTCAATACAGAATATGTCAAATTTCTCTGAATGGTCCCATAATCTTTCATTGACATTCATATATATTGGCTTCTTTCTAGTTTGTGAAATTTGGGTTAATATAATCAGCAATGTTTGATTAATGCTAAACTATAGTTCCTTATTAAAACATCTTATCTTTACAGTTTTTATTTTATCAAACTGTCTTATTTTTCAGCAAAAAACATGACTGTCAATAAATAAATGACAAACATTTCTGCTTCTGATGCTGTCACAAGCAGCCGCCCTGCTTTAAAAAATGTTCCTGTCTCTTTAAATATTCTTGCAGTAATTCCTTGAACATGCATATGGCCATAAAAAAGAGATAAAGCTTGAAGTCAGCCACACAAACACAGGGCAGGAAAAAAAAAAGAAAAACTTCCCAAGGATTTTGAATTATACAGCAGCAGCTTCCTGTATTTTACACCTGCAGAAGAGGAGGGAGGGAGGCTCAGCTGAGTCTAGAAGACAGAGGCTGACTGGCTGGAAGAGCAACAACAAGTTCCCTGCATCTCTGCTTTTTCTTTTCTTTTTCTTCTTCGCTCCATTGGTCTTATATCTACTGTTTCTACTGACTAAGAATGCTGTTGCACATTTTATGTATGGTGTGGACTTCATCTGTCATTTTTCTGCAGGGCAGGTAAGAGACAATTTAAAGTTGTTGGATATTAATCTCCCTGGATTTATTTATAGAAAAAATCTGTAAATAGCTTCCCTGAATTGATAATAAGACATTAGATGCTGTTTGTGCTTCTTAAACCAAGAGGCACTACGACATTACTGAAATGATGCATGAAATATTTGTAATCTATAATTAAAAGACAACAGTTCCATTTAAGGCAAAATGTTTGTTAAAGTGAAGATGCAGGATTATACCAGACAAAAAAAATTAAAAAATAGTAGGGATGTAAAATTATTTCAAATATAGCAATAAAAATATCCACACCATATCAGACTGTGACAATATCTACAGTGATATTACATAGTTAATTAAATTAAGTTTAATTAAATTAATTTTATTAATTTCTATTTATGTCGTAAAAGGACTGCCATTGACTGCTGTATTGTTTAGCATTAATTAACAGTTGCACATACTTAATTCAAGCATTCATTAATTACCAGTATTTTTGCACATGGTTAGGCAGAGGTGGGAAGTAATAAAGTACAAATACTTAGTTACTGTCCTTAAGTGGAGTTTTCAGGTATCTGTACTTTACTTGAGAATATATGTACTTTTTAAACACAATATATGTAGTTTTTACTCCTTATATTTTAAAATAGCTTTGTTACTTTAGTTTTAAATCATCTGAGGGGAATTATTTTTATTTAACATC
>JAJHUR010117449.1:31667-41667 GCA_027495735.1 Lutjanus campechanus | reverse complement strand
CTGACTTCCTGGACAAACTGATGGGACGCACATCTGGCTACGATGCCCGCATCAGACCAAACTTCAAAGGTAACAAACGTACTGTGGCGTGCAGTGCGGTGGGAGGACCTCCTCCTCTGTCTGTCTGTGTCAGGACAGGTGTGAGAAAGTGTGTGCTGCTGCTCATTTTGCGTAACAATCTGGGCAGTGAAGGAGCACAAATCATTCACAGATGGGTGAGAAGTGAGAGATGCTGCAGGCTGTGATCGTTTCACACAGGAAGAGTCTTTTCTTTTTTTTTGTCGTGTGTTGTAACTGTTTTTGAGTTGACCCTCAGCCTTAGGTCATGATATTTTTACACAGACTTCTCTTTTTTCGTCATAAATGTGCAGTTACCCTCGCATGTTACCCCACAGGCCTAGTTCAAGCCAGTCTTGATCTCCCGTTGTGAGTGAAGCCAGCAGATTCTCCCTGACATACTTCCCCCTCAGTCTCTGGGGTCGCATGTCATATTTATAATTCATACTTGCCCCACATCCTTGTCAGTGCATGCTGGGTAAATCCCGGCTGATTATCTATATATACACTAATGTAACTAAAGGAGAATCAATAAATTATTGCCTCTCAGGAAATGAGTCGCTGAAATATTTAAAGTTTCGGTGGTCGACAGATGGACTACACTAATGGGAGCGTAGTGGAAATGACAACACGATTTCATGCTGGTTCTCCTGGATGAGTCAATTTATCGGGACACGGCGTGTCACATTATGAAGAGAACAAGCAGATGTTATTTTGTGGGAATGCTCTGCTCTTTACCGCCTTCAATACTGCATGCTGCCTCCTCACAAAACATCATCAGTGGTATTAAAGAAAGACGTGATGTGTGATGACAATCTGCTTCCGTCAGGTCCTCCTGTCAACGTCACCTGTAACATCTTCATCAACAGCTTCGGATCCATCACTGAGACCACCATGGTGAGAATTTCCTTTATAAAACTCAGCGATCACACTTTATCTGTTTTTATCATCTAATTATAGGACTGTCTAAATACAGTGTTAACAAAATGACATACATCTTTTGACTATTTCTCATCACTGTGACCTTAAAGTGCCACTGCAACAAGTGCAAGATGGCAAAGATCTCAGCAGCAAATGTAACTACAAGTGGCAATTCTGGTCTTCAGGCCAATATACATTACAATCAGTAGGCAATTTCTTAATTCTTAAGAGAGGCAGTGAACCCAGGTCATTATGTTCATTCATTATGTTTACAGATACTACATTTTTACCCAGGAGGACAAAATCATGTCCCACCCTAATTTGGTTGGGTTTGTTAAGTTCAGGTATGAGGAGTGATTGTTTGTGGTTAAGTGGGGTTATGTAAAATCACCATAGTTTTGTGCCTGATAAGTATTTTTTCAGGATAAAAACTGACTTTTTAGAGTAACCTGTAACCGTGCTATTTAATCAGCATCTCTATATTGCCACACCTATCAGGAGGATGGATCCTCTTTGCAAAGGAGAAGTGCTCGCTAACATGGATTTTTAACTTTGTAAAGAGAGAGAAATAAACCCTTTTTGTGCATTGAAGAACTCTTAGATTTTTTTTCACTTCAACTCGTGAAAAATTAAAATTTTATTGAGTGTAGTTTAGAGAATATCATAGAGGCAAGATGAAATTGACAGAAGAGCAGGAAAGTGTTGCAGTTAAAAATGTGTCTGCTACTTCAGCACCACAGACAGCGCCACAGATTTATCAATACACAGCAGTTATATCACTGATATTTCAGAGCCATGGTTGGAGCCACAATTTTTAACTGTCACAAATCTCAGTCAGATAAAGGATCGATCAATCACAACAATTTTGCTGACAATCTCAATCACTTTCAAGGCATCACTTTGATAGGACGGACTATGCACCTTATTGTGTTACAGGTTGTTATACTCACAATATAATCCCTCTCACTCATATACTAACTGCATCACTCACATAACTTAAGTATCATGTGCAGAATTGGAAGATTCATATATTATATTATTGGATTAATTGCTTTAATGATGCCGCTGCTAAGGATGGAGCTAATTATTAATACTTTATACTGGCTCCCGTATAAAGTATAAAGTAGCAAAAGATGCAATAAGTTCATTAAAGCTGGGGTAGGTAAGCACTTTATTTTTGGTGCCATTGGGGGAAAAAAATCCACATTAGCCTTACCCTTGGGAATTTTGGAATTCAAGTGGTCTACTTGACTTCTGAACCTCCTCTTGGCTCTTTTTTTTTCAGGTTTTAGAAAATCTATCCCAATCACGGGTCAGTAAGACAGCTGATTGTTGAGTCTTATTTCTAGGTAGTCAAATTTAGAGGAGCCTTGGGTCAGGTGGCTCCCAACCCACAGCACTGGTATTTACTTGGGAAAAAGACTCAACAAGCAACTATTATTCTCCAGAATTGCTTCCTGCACCTTTAAAGTACAAGTATATCAGAACTGTACTTAAATAACTTGAGTACTTACTTTCCACCACTGCATTTCAAAACATTTGAATGTAATAATATCTTAACATATTGTAATTTAAATATTCGGTAACCCAATTTGCTTCTTAGCCAACCCAAAATAACATGATAAAGATTACTCATTGAAAACAAAGAGTGCAGTCATGTATTACACCTGCTTCTATTTAACTGTGCTTTAAAAATCATCATTAGGTTTTACTTGCTGCCAGTGAAGGGATCTCAGTCTGTCTATGTTATTTGGACAACAGAGCTGGTGAATGTTCATTTATCAGATAAATCTTTGGTGTTTATCCATGTGAAGTGTTTCTGGCTCTTCTCCCTGTTCAGAGAGGCCATTTGGAGCAAGTTTCATGATGCCTAAACATACTGCCATTAGATTATGACTAATTAATGACTGTAAACACCATCTTGTAAGTTCATTACAATGTCAGCTATGATTTTCTCACATCTCTGTCTTTGTCAAATAAGGGACCATCATTTATTTATGAAGCCCATGGAGAGTGTTTGAACACGGTCACTTTTTTTTTTTTTTTAATCTTTTCAAGTTAAGAGTTTGTAAAACTCATGCATTTTCCAAAATCCCTCTGCGGAGGCCCATCAAATTTTAATTGATGATATTGTGAGTGGAGTTTTCTGTCAGGTTATGAGCACTCAAGTCCGTTTGTCAGCGTTTATGCTTCGTTTTTTTTTTCCTTTTTTTGCTCACACAGAGATTGCGTGGGCAGAAAACTCCTCACCTGCTGAGAGAAGCTGCAGGTTCCCTTGTTTCGTGCTTGTGACTTATTCCTGTTCACTTGATCCTGGCCCTCTCATAAGGTTTCTTAAAATCACACAATAATTAGATGACATGCAAAATGGGGCAGCTTGTGAATATGTCTGACAAATGTATAAAATCTTAACCCCTGGGACATCAAATAATTGCCAGATTTTTTTTTTATTGGGGATGTTCATTGGACTTTTTGACAGAATACACATAAAAAAATCAATTTCATTTACAATTTTGTTTGTATCATATTTGATACATTGGGCCTTTATAAAAACTCACTGATCACAATTTTTTATTTTTATTTTAGAAACATGTACAAGAATTGTTCATTGCCTTTGGAAATTTGGCACATGTCAATCGGTCTGGTTCTTTTTTTCTTTCAGACAGGAACCTTTTCATTTCACCTTGTGGTACATAAACAATATAATTAATATAATCTGAATTGGTCAATATGACACAGAGATTATGATAGCAATGATTTGATTTAGTGAAAATCAATTAAAAAGACAATTATTCACAAGTACTCATTTGCTGATAATTGGCTGCAACATCCAAGTGCTTATCGTGAGAGCAGGCTGCATACATGAAAAAACACAAATAAAGATCTCAGTTTCCACTCTAAATTTATCTTAAGTTGACCCTTTAATCCTTATAATTTATTTAACGGTGTATTTGTGATCGTGGTGGGCATAACTCAGACTGAATCTTGAAATTCAACAGGAATAAAAAAAATAAGGTACAAAATATGAAGTAATTATAAGTTGTTTCAGTACAGTAAATACTGAAATATTAGTAACAATATTGCTATGATTCTTTACCATAACTTTTCTGTGAGTCACTTTGTGAAGGCCACCGTGTTGGATTTTGCACTCACAGGCCGGCTGCTGCCTGCAGTGCACTGATAATCCACCAGAGGGCAGAAGACATGTCTCAGATTACATACAACATATTTTTCAGGAAGGATTTGATCATATTGAAGTTGTAGAGGTCTCAGAAACTCATGTATCATCAATGATACAAATTGTGGAACAGGGTACATGATTCTACGATGGCCACCTGTGGATATATATTTTGTTTCTATATTATAAATAGTTTTGATTCATTCTGACTTCACTCTATAATTTAGGACTATCGGCTCAATGTATTCCTGCGACAGCAGTGGAATGACCCTCGACTAGCCTATAAGGAGTATCCAGATGACTCTCTGGACCTGGACCCCTCCATGCTGGACTCCATCTGGAAACCTGACCTGTTCTTTGCAAATGAAAAGGGAGCAAACTTTCACGAGGTTACAACGGACAACAAACTGCTTCGGATATTCCAGAATGGAAATGTCCTCTACAGCATCAGGTGACCTGATTCTTTTTTTTTACATTGTGAATCTGGCTGAATAATAAAGTTAAATCCAGTTCCATGTTTTGTCAACTGAAGCTGCCAGCTGTCAAGTTGCCAACTGAATATGAACTTCTACTTCTGTGTGTTGTCGTGTTGTAGTCTAAACCTCTAAATATATTGTCCAACAACATGTTTGTTTCACTCCAGTTCAGTTCAATTGTCATTGTAGTGTCCAACACCCACTGTGAGCAAGTTCATGTTAAACAGTAACTGCAGGCTAAAACAGAATCAGGTCAGTAATGTGGCACTAAAGCTGTGGTGAATTGTAGCGTAATGGAGAAGAGTTTCATTTGAATATACATGTAAGAAAGAAGAAGCAATGTTTAAAGCTCTATTATTCTGTTAAACATTAATTTAATCATCAGCTGCTTCTCTGGTTGCTGGATAAAACCTATAACCATGACCAACTAGATAGATTCCCACTTAACAACTTCAATTATATATATTTTTTCCCCTCACAAAATAACAAGTTAAAAATATTTATGCCCTCATTCACCTTCTCACATGTAACATGATGGTAGGAACTCAGTGTATCAGACATCAGTAGTCCTTTCCAACACTATTGAGGAGTGGGATATTCTTTTTTAAAATTTTGATCACTCTGTGAGAGGCAAGTGAAGAAGCCACACAAGGGACTGACATGCGCTACCTGACAACATATCAGCATTTATGGAGGGCTTGATGTAAAATCGTAACTTGAAATGCCGGATGGTGTATTACACAGAACCATCTTAGAAGTTGTCCTGAGAAACTGTTAGGAAAAGGTCAGGCACTTACAAAAAAAAAAAAAAACACTGGCTGAACCATCTGTCTATCTCATCTAACATGGGTTAACTGCAACCAATGCTTAGCTGCCAGTAGACAATCAGCAGGCCAATGGTGGTGCAGCCAATCAGCTAGGAAGGTTGCACCACTTTTGGTGAAGACACAAACAGATAACTAGAAGCCGGGCAGGATGGATACTCGGGTGATCTTGCATTTCCAGCTGCCTAACAAGGTAAATAAAATTCCTCTTGTCAGCAAAAACACAGCACCACAATCATTAAAAATAGGAGAGTGCTTCTCCCTTCCTCAAGACATAGTATAGAAACCCTGAGAGGTGAAAAATTAGAGAAAGAAAATCTGGTGATCTATTTTCTAGGTCTGATCTAATTAGGGAAAAAATTTTGTCGGGTTGGTTAAAACAGTATATAAATCTAATTACACAATACCAAAAATGTTATGGTGGGAAATCATGATGGTATATTGTTACTTCAAGGCAACTTTTACATTTTAACCGTTTTCCATAACATAATTATCAATAAAGGACATTAAATAATATGTCTGTGAAGGTTCTCAGTCATCCAGGTCATGGTATTCGTAGCAAGGTTTGTTGTAGGCAACTGGACATTAAATAATTAAAAATGAACCTTCATTATTTTTTTTCCCTCCAAGTCTTTAACTTAGAAAACAGATCACCAGAATTGATTTCCCCCACTTTTCACCTCTCAGAGCTTTGATACTGCATTTTGTGGGGGTGAGGGAGCACTCTCGTGTTTTTTACTGATGGTGGTGCTGTGTTCTCAGCCCATTTCACATCCAGCCCTCCATAAGGGCTGACATGTTGTCAGTCAGCACCTGCCAGTTCTGTGTGTGGTTTGTGGACAGATGGACAGGAGGACACAGAGGTTAGAGTAGCTTTATGTGACCTTTAATGTAGGGTGAGTGTGCAAAAAGGGTTTGAGTGACAAATAAGCAGAAGACGGCTGCTGCTGTGGATTTAGTGTTGTGGGCTAGCTGGGTATAATCCAGCCAGGATGGAGTGTGAGGGTATCACCTTTTCATTTTACACACCATCCCAGTACCATTATGGTGTTGTTGTCTCTGTGTTCCAGGCTGACACTCACCCTGTCCTGCCCCATGGACCTGAAAAATTTCCCCATGGACAGCCAGACGTGTACGATGCAGCTTGAAAGCTGTGAGTTAATCTTTCAAAGCCAGCATGAAACCATCACATATAGACAGACGGTGGAAGTAACTAAGTACAAATACTTTGTTATGATATTTAAGGAGATTTTTTTTTCTGGTATCTGTACTTTACTTGATTCTATTTTTCTGACCACTTTTTACTTTTACTCCCTACATTTTCTGTTCCTTTCATTTTTCACAACAGACTCGTTACTTTATTTTTAATGCATTTGATATAGATTTTTTTATTTTGCATCATTGTGTGCAGCCTTCTCAACATCAAGACTGATCAAACTAAAAGGACGGGACACTGACACATTGAAGATGAAAAAAGCATAAAGGATGTAAAGACAATACAAAAAGAAAAAGACACAAAAAATGCAAAAGATTTGATTAAATAAAAAAAACACATTAAAACTGAAAACACATAACATAAAACAAAACAAACAAAAAAAAACCCATAAAAGACGTAACAAGACAAAACAGACAGAGAGGGAAACACAACCGTGGAGAAAATGTGAGGCACAGAAACAGCCGGTAGAAATGTCCTTCAGACATTTAAGTACTTTTGTCCTTTGAGTACATTTCAGAGCCTGTACTTTTTCACTTTTTGACTTTTACTTGAGCAAAGAAGTTGAATCAGCACTTCTACTTTTACCAGTCTTCTTTTTTAAAGTATGTGGACTTCTACTTGAGTGAAAAATGAATGTGCTTTTCCCATCTCTGAATGCAGATTTTGTCATGAACTTATTGCGCACTGTATACCTTCTCCTTGTCTCTCCTCTAGTTGGCTACACCATGAATGATCTTATTTTTGAGTGGCTGGATGTGGGGGCGGTGCAGGTGGCAGACGACCTGACGCTCCCTCAGTTTGTGCTGAAAGAGGAGAAAGGCCTCGGCTACTGTACAAAGCACTACAACACAGGTACATGACACAACGACCTGCTGACCAACATCCTCAATACATGCTGTCAATAAACTTCTAATGAGACTGTCAGTTTGGACCTGTATCTCCTCCTGTGGTTAGGTAAATTCACCTGCATCGAGGTCAAATTCTACCTGGAGCGTCAGATGGGCTACTACCTGATCCAGATGTACATTCCGAGCCTGCTCACCGTCATCCTGTCCTGGGTGTCCTTTTGGATAAACATGGATGCGGCTCCGGCCAGAGTGGGACTGGGGATCACTACAGTGCTCACCATGACGACGCAGAGCTCTGGCTCCAGGGCCTCCCTGCCAAAGGTCAGGCAGTCTGGTTTGTAGCACTTTATAGTAGAAAATGCAAGTTAGTCATTGTTCTTAGAAATCCAATTAAATCCTCACTTTTAATGATGATGTGCTGAGCCCTGATAGGTCTTTTTAATGCCCTAGAGACATTGAAATAGACAGGACTGTATATTGTAAACTTAAATTAAAGTAGTAACACCACAGTCACTGTGAAAAGTAACTCCATTTTTCTTCCATGTCACTAACTAGCATAACATGACATGAAGGCTAATATTAACTGAGTGATTTCACTGATGCGATGTTCACGGTGTCACAGGTGTCCTATGTGAAGGCCATAGACATCTGGATGGCGGTGTGTCTTCTGTTCGTGTTTGCTGCATTGCTGGAGTACGCGGCCGTTAATTTTGTTTCACGCCAGCACAAGGAGTTCTTCAGACTGAGGAAGAAGCTCAAAGAGCAGCAGCGTCAGAGAGCTGTGAGTGCAACCCACCCCCTCAGCCCCTCGGGCGGCTGTCACCTGCTATTCCCTGCGCCCAGCTATGCACGAGCTACACGACTCAGCTGCATGTTGCACTCCAGCCGGGAAACGCAGATGCCATTGACCTGTAATTAATTCAAGCCATCACCTTCTTCCACTGTTGGCTGAATGTTCCCAACATATTGCTGCCTCTCTGTGGATCTCAAGAGGAGAAGAAAAATAGCGGAGACAAAATGTGCCAAAGCACCTTTAAATCTAAAATATTTCTTAAAAGAGGCAGCGTGACAGCAGCTGGAAGATTCATTAATACTTCGTAATATTTATGACACGATACACAAAACATCTGCTTGAACCCTTTGTACTTAATTTGTTGGGATTATGCAATGCCACTGAAATGTGCTCTGACTACATCCTCCTGCTGTCTCATTTCACATTAATGTCAGGCTTGTATTCACTTTGTAAGAAACAGATGATGAATGCTTGTTAATGTACAAGATTTGAAACATACTTGCAGCAGAGTCGTGTTGTGGCCACAAACTGTTCATCAGTGCATTCTGCTTGATGATTAAATGTATGTGTTTTTTATGCCCCCATCAGCAGACGAGTGGTGACAGTAAGGTGAAAGGAAACAACATGTCAGGCAACAATGCTCCTCATGGGAACACAGCCCAGCAGTGCAGTGTCTGTGCCAGGGTACGTACTGTCGCCTTGTTACACCAGCCAACCAGTGGCTCAAGAAAAAAAAACAAAAAAAACAGGTGGAAGAATTACTCTGATTATTTACTAAAGTAAAAGTACTAATTTCACCATAAATAAAGTTCTCCTTCACTAGTAAAAGTTATTAAAGTAGCAGTTTATTTGAAGGGGTGTGCGTAGGACTGTTATTACACTGTCATAACCATGTCATGACACCATGTTTATGATTGTTGTCATTAATGTCATTTAGCCAATTCTGTTATTTTTAATGCAAAGTTAAAACTCTTTGAGATGTCTTTGCTATGACAAACTGGCATTAATCAAGCCAATAATGCCTTTGTTGTGACAACTTGACATTAACCAAGACAACATAACCTGTCTGTGTCTTTGTTATGACAACATGACATTATCAAACTTAAAGAAACTGTTTAGCCTGTGTTTTAGCTTATGTAATTAAATGTTACAAGGCCAGTTTGACAAAAAAAAGTACAGTGCCAATGTGATTTAGCTTTTAGAGTTACGTAATGAACAAATAGTGGTTAGCTAGCTTATTTGTTGCTGAAGTAGGCTAACAGCTGTCTGTAGCCTGCATTAGCTAGTTAGCTTGGTTAGCTGTAGAGCTAGTTGCCTAATTAGCTGATTAAGACCTGGGCTGCCGAGAACCAAACCCAGCAAATAAACCACCTTGGTACTGCATCCCTGTCATTAAACTGGCCACTGTTTGTCTCTGTGTTCATTCCCCGTCCAGCCAGGCAATTTGTTGTGACAAACACATTGACACAATGTCATGTGGTCTTGGTTAAGTTGACATAACAAAGGCACTGATGTCTTGGTTAATGTCAAGTTATAACAAAGTCATCTCAAACAATGCCAACTTTGCAGTAAAAATTATATAATTGACTAAGTGATACTTAATGACAACAGTGATAAACATTAATAGAGACTGTTTCAACAACACAGTTTTATGCACTTCCCTTCAAATAAAATGTTATCCAAAGTT
>JAJHUR010117449.1:13428-31647 GCA_027495735.1 Lutjanus campechanus | reverse complement strand
TTTTGTTAACTAATTGGATAATTTGATCTATCTGGGATTCAAACTGTTATTTCAATTAAACCAAACTAGACCTCCTACTCTTTTAATCTTCAATCTTCAGTTCATCTTTTAGGTTTTTTGTGATTGTGAATTTTCAACTACAGCTGTCAAATAAATTAAGTGGAGTAACAAGTGCACTATTTCCCTCTGAACTATAGTATAATTAAGCTATAAAGTAGCAAAAAATGGTAATACTCAAATTAAGTACAAGTATCTCAAAGCTGTACTACAGTACAGTATTTGAGTAAAAGTACTTAGTTACTGTCCACCAGTGAATCAGTTCAGCTGTGTGACTCAGTGAGAGCCGGTGGTTATTCTGTGCTGTGTCTTCTTCTTCTTCCAGGAGGAGGAGCTGGCACAGCAGGGTTTACTCTTCCAGAGTTTTGGACTAGCACTGTCAGCAGGAACTGCCCCGGAAATGGATGCAACACCGGTGTTTGCAGATTTACCTCCTGGTTTAGGTTTCTATGACATACGCAGGCGCTTTGTGGATCGGGCGAAAAGGATTGATACCATCTCGCGAGCTGTTTTCCCCATGAGCTTCCTCATGTTTAATGTCCTCTACTGGCTCACCTACAAAGTTCTACGACATGAGGACCTTCTGGCTGCGCTGTGACAACACAACGGCTGAGGACCATTAAGACACTGGATACCTTTAATTCTGCTCTCTTCACTGAAACATTTACATGCTGAGAGTCCTCAGCTGAGCCATAGAAGATGGGTTGTGACTGCATGTCCAGTGCCATTGGGAAATTCCATGACATGGAAGAGTTCATCGGTTTCTTTGCATTTTTAATACTTCCAAAGAAATGCACTTTTTATTGGCACTGATGATTTATGCATTACATGTCAGATTACAGTATGTGTGTACAGTCAGCATCTAAAGAGTATCAACTCACTATTTTGGAAAGATTTCTGTGTACAATTATTGTAGCTTCATGTGTTGTACTAATGCACATCTAACCAGGCCTACAAATTATTGTGCACTAAATTTTACTATTTTACTGCCATGGTCAACAACAGTGGCACTGACTGAAAATAAAGATGGACGTTGCATCTCCACTTCCCCCCACAAATATATCAAAAATGACAGAACCCATCTTTGGGAAAATTTTATTTGACTTTGATATAGATACTTTGATTTTTTAGAGTGGCCCATGTTCCATCTGCAAACATGGAGGGGGCTGGATTTATGACCTATACCGCAGCCAGCCACCGGGGGGGGGGGGGGGGGGGGGGATCAAGATGTTTTGGCTTCACTTTTGGAGAGCTCTAATGTTATCCATCTTTATGTACAGTCAATAGTCCAGAGTGACAGGTTTCATATCACAGAGGCAACACATATATCCCAACAAGCAGGAACTTTGAAACAGTTGCACCTGTGCTGTGTTTCTCACCTTTGCTACAGTTTTACAACCCTGCAAAATATGTTAATCAAAATATTTTGTTTCCTTGTAGGCAGCAGAAATTTAGGATTTAATGCTATTTTTTAATGACATTGCTATTTTATCTAACATAATATTTATCAATTCAATTGCATTTTAAACTATAACTGACATATGTTTCAAATTAAAACAAATGTATTTAAAATTAAGACATTTAATGAAGTGAAGGATACACTGTCCAGAGATTTTTAGACATCACTGTATATTTGATATGGCATGGCACACAAATATTCTTCTTATTCTTATTATGAAGACCACATCTATAGTGCTTTATATATAGTGAATATAGTAATTCATAGTGATTTATAATGCATTCATGAGCATTTATGATTACACTTTATAGATGCAGGTTATAATGAATTAGGTCAACCAAGGTAGTTCAAATGTCTTATGGATGCTCTTGACTAGAAATAAACTAGAGGTTGACTGGTGGGGCTTATAATACTATAATATTTACCCACAGAACACTTCAACTGGTAACACAAGTATACAAGGTATGCTGTAATAGACCATGTGGTAAAGTAAAGTGAAATACATATTGATGAATACCCCCATAACATACTATAGATGTGATCTTCATAGAAAGTGTTATTATTTCTTGCGTCAGCCATCTCACTCATTGGTTCAAGTCTTCAGTTTCAACCCTGCACTATGCCCAGAGATTTATATGGTCAATATTCAATTTTTAATAAGAATAATGTGTTAATGTAAATTAAAAGTAGAAATATAGCATTAGATGCTAGCAAGCTCTGGAAAGTGGTATATTATGCCAAAATATTTTCCATTCGCATCAAAACTAACAGATAAAATCACATTAAATGTATCATATCAACAAATAGGTTTAATTCAGTTGGTTGGAGATTGGATTATTTGGTAGTGGAACAGTTATCAGAACATACTGTGCTATTTGTACCAAATTCCCCTGAGGCCTGCACAATGTGAGTTGTATTGGTGTCCAACTAAGTTACACACTGAGAATATATCTCTGTGTATTTTTTTTTCTTAAGAAAAATATATCCCTTAAAGTATTTGTTGGTCGATATAAAATAAAGAAGTGCTTTACTTTGAAATAGTGAATCATAATTTCTTATGTATGATGTGTAAATTTTGATGATACGTAATATGAGAAATTGTGTTTTTCCTCTGCATATGCTGCAGCATGCAAGGATCTCAACTAAAGGCTTGTGCACACTTTGTTATCAGCTGTGATATTTAAACTCTAATATTAAACTATGACCAGAATCAGCAGTAAACTAGTTTTCACTCTATCCGTCTTCTCTCTAATACTTATTCTCAATCCTCACTCTGCTTTCATGTGGTAAATGTGCAAAATGTCACTGCGATAACTCCCTCTTTAAATGTTCCTATGGGCTGCTCAGTACCTCCCACTGTGTGGTTTTTTTTTAAAACATATTGCTAGATTAGCATTTTCGTGTGCACACGCCTGGAGACTGGGTCCATCTCTAGAAACCGAGTCTCATTTTAAAAATAAATCTTGTCATAAAATGAAGCTGTCATATTAATATTTCATTTCAAAAGGTAGCTGTCACATGCATATACAGCAGGAGGAGCAGGGCTGCATACAGCAGCACTATGAGATGAGCTCTGTCTCTAAAGAGCAGTGAAGGAATGATGGCAGGATCCTTGGTACTGAACTGTTAAAGGGACACTTCACCCCAAAATCAAAAATACGTACTTTCCCATTGGCCAGTTTGTTTGGGTGTGACTTACAGAGTTTTGGAGATACTGGCAGAAGCAGTCTCATATGGGAACTACTTTCTCTCTATGGCAGAAAGAAAATAGTTCCTACAATAGTTCCCACATAAAACTGCTTATAACAAGGTCTGTGGATTATCTTTAGTAACTGGGTCATGATATGTAAAGAGACATTGCTTTTGAGTTTTTCATTTTTTTTTTAAAACAAGTTGAGTGCCATCTAGTTCTTTTATATTTTATTGAAGGCAAATATCTCTATGGCTGATAATTCTATAGATTTCTAGACAGCATCCCCCATCACATCCTACAGGCAGCAGGATCTAATGGGAGATGAAGGGGTGGGGTGGGGGGTGGCATCCCCCTTGTTAGCAGAATGACCATAATGCATCCCCCTCACTCATGAGTGAGCTCTCTAGTTGCACGTGAATGAAATGATCTGTTTTCATCCCCAACAAATTGCCTACTGACTGCAGACAAAAATATGTATTTTGGATTTTGAGGTGTCATTTTGTCATGCTTGCACAATGAATCTGCCATCAAGGCACAAACAAAAGAAATAATGTCTGATAGCAAAGACACTCCTTTTTTGCAAGGACTGTGAGATTTTTTTAGTTGTTGATGGAAGAGATAAAACATTACAAATGAAAGTCTTACATAATATCACCGTGAATCTCTGAATCTGGTATGGGCTAACCAGAACTTATCAGATACCAGACACAGGGACAGAAACTCAAGAACTCTTGAAAGCTGTTACATTTATGCAACGCCTTTGTTTTTTTTTACAGCAAAATTAATTGTTCAACTTTCACTGCATGTCTTGTGTAATACTGTACAATACACACTAAATCTGAGACTTTGCATCTGGAGCCAGAAGAGGGTGCTGTTCACTCTTTTATGCCCCGTGTGAGCACGTTGCACTCATTGCACTATGCCACATTTGCCCACATGCACACTTAGGCCAGATTATACAGCAAGAGACTTCCATTTGTACTCAGTGTGAGATGAAGATCTCCTGCTGTTTGGGACCTTTGCAGAATTACTCACTTAAAATTTATTTTGCTATTTAAATTCATAGCTGGCACACAAACTACCATTTTCAACAAATTATTAGTTAGCTGCACACGATTTAAATGTGCCATGTTTATAATAATTGCACTTTATATATTTTCACATTTTTGAGTGAGATTTTTAATTGCTCAACCAAATGTCAGCCAAAACAATATCTATCACTCGGTGTGAGTTAGTTGTTCTAACAATTTCAGGAGAGGCTCAGTAAAACAAAATGTATAAAAAATACTACATTAGTTATTACATTAGTTACTTAAAGGAAATCACATAGAATAGTGAATAGAATTGTGTTTTTGTATCTTAAGGCCCAGCTAGGGACGGGCATTGCAAATAAGCTTAGGCTATAAATGCTATAGTGTGTGGCATTGATTTAAGGCAGCGCAAGTGTTGAAGCACGCTATGATATTTTCATATTGATCTTATTGCATTACCGCATCGGTCCAAGCCTCACAGTCAACTGTCATACCTCTAACATCATTATATAAACAAGCACTGAAAATAATGGATCAAAAACAAATGAAATGGCACCACCGTATAATTCTGAAAAAGCACAAGTTGCTCAGTTTTGACAGTGTTATAAACTTCTCGTTTATCAAATTGATTTTTTTAAATTTGTGAACGATCTTGCCGTAGCTGTACTTTGTCCATTTGTTACAAAAACCGACTCCAATAGAATAACTAACAGAGGATCAGCAAGTGGCAACTGTAGAGTGACACAGAGAAAAACCTCTTCTGGTCAGTCATCTTTTCACTAGAAGGAACACATTCTTGTAATGCACAACAATTGGCAATAAAAATCCAAACTGATCTGAAAACACTTAAGTGAAACCTGTGACCACTGAACATCTATTTCTGTCTGTGCATTTTACCACCTATTATGTACTTATTTTTTACCAATGAATTCTTGTCTTTTTATGTTTTTTTTTTTTTTTTTCAAATGTAGAAAAGCATAACCAGGGACAGAGGTTGCAAATTAGCACTGGCTAGAAACCCTACATGCAACACATCTGTATCTTGTTATTGTAACCCTCTGGCTGTGTGAAACAGTAACAAGCATACTGATGCTTCAGTAGGGTTTTCCTGATTAAATGTAGTATGGACAGCAGACAGACATGTAGTAGGTGAAAAGTCTTGTAGTGTGTGACCCCTTGTGATCAGTCATGTAGTGTGCAAAGCACAACAACTTCAACAACAAAGCAGACAGTTGCGTAGAGTGAATATCCCGGCGATGTGATGACTTTGAAAGAAATGTAGTGAGATCAAGGCATAAGCAAGATTTCCAAGATTTGTCTAAGGGGAGACCAGTAGTCTCAACAATTAATTCAGATCCACACATTAAATTAGAGGGTGATTTCACTCACTCAGTAGAGCCAGAGGACAAAAACTTAACAGTAGCCTGGTCCTGACAGACGTCTTAATTGTGGGGCTGGTAAGGAGCAACATTTTGTTTGAAGGATGTTGAAAGGATGGAAGGAGAGCAAACACTGAGAAAATACAAACAAATATAACCATTCTACACTAGACAATTAATACATCTGCTGCATCCAAACACTTACTGAGGATTTAGTGCTAAAATCCTAAATAAATGCATGCTAGATAAACTCATCCTCAGTTAATGTTTTGCACATTAAAATTTTATAGACTTGCTTTAATGTGATGTTGTCTTTTTATTGCTTCTGTTGTTTCATTTTCTATTTTTTATTTTTTTACTGCTTTCATTATTGTTTTTATTTTTGATTTTACTCTTTATTTTATTACTTTAATTGTTTTATTTGTATTTAGTTATTTCTATATACACATTGATTTACATTGTATTTATTTTGACATTCTGCATCTTGCATTTTACCACCTTTCTGTCACTTTGAATTAATTTTAACATAACTTTATCTTCATTTTGTCTTGCTTTTGTTTGGCCTTACTGTTGGGCTGCTGTTTTATATTGCCTCTGACTACCCTGCCTTGCTTTGCCTGTCAAACACTTTGTAAACTCTGTTTATCAAAGTCATCATTAGTTTGGGATAATTTTAGACACGAATAGAACCTTGACTGCTTCCATATGTGTAAGTAATTTGTGATGGATTATAAAATTGAGAAATCAGGATAAATAGCACATAAAATATATCACATAACAAACAACATACAAATTTTATGCAAAAAATGCTGGGGTAAATCTATATTGTTTTTTTTTTTGGTTTTTTTATCAGGACCAATACCAGTACAGATGATTGGAAATCACGGAAAATGATAACCAATATTTGGGTCCGATATACATTCGCAGTAAAAATGAAAATCTTGGTGTCAACATTTAGAATAACACAACTGTAACAAAAAACTTTGTTGAATGCCTTTAAGCTGTCCTTAATTACATAACGAGAATCTATTGAGGCCACGAAATTTGTACAAAAAGCGAAAGGCTGCATCTAGAGCCAGTGTTTGGTTTGTCTGTTCAGGGCTACTGTAGAAACATGGAAGTGCAACATAGTGGAGTTGCGCCCTCTAAATGATAAACATGATTCTTATTTTCAGGTGATTATACAAAAATTCAATTTCTGCCATAAACTGCAAATAAACCTCTATAAATCTGACACACTAAAGCTTTAGAAAAAAAATACAAGGAACTGCCAGCAGTATTTGACTAACTTAAGTTTTTTTCTAAATAAAAAGAACAAAATAGCTCCCCAAAGTTATAAAAAGTAAAAAATAATATGCCTACAATTAGTAAAACTTACATTTGTACTGAAATTTGTACTCAAATCCCTTTAAGTATGTGTTTAAAGTAGCACATTTTGAAATTAATTTCTCAAATCCAATATCAGATTTTAAAAAACATTGATTCCAACAGTTGTAAAAAAATGATGAACATCAGACCCGATAATTGGCCTGTCCGATTACTGGTTGATCACAAAAGAATGTGTTACTCCTGGTGGAGGATTTTTTTTTTCTTTTAACGTAAGCAGAAGTACGATATATGGCAAATGATACAATGTCAGTATCAGGCTCATTACAAAATCGAGCACACACTGTAAACAAAAATATAACCTTAAAAATAAATAGATAAGTCAATAAATATTTTTTTATTATTATTCCTGCTCCCTTTTCTGTCATGGAAGGTGTGTAAGTGGTTTGTGTTACAATGTAGGCTATGATCTGTTTTTGTAACAGTGGTATCAGAAAATACACATTAAAATCAGTAAAATAAATGAAAAACTAAAAAAAAATAATAATAATTTTAATCACTGTAAAGCATAAACAATGTTAAGGAGCTGTTTTCTTTTTCATATACTTTCATATACAGTGATGTGCAGTAGACTATAGCCTAGTTCTCTCATGAAATCAAAAACGGATTCCTGGTGGAAGATACATGTTGCACATTGCTCATTTGTGCACATACATTGTAAATGTAGTATTTCTGCTACTTTTGGCATAAACATCAACAGGGACCTTCTATTTTTTAAATCTACATGTGGTGAAATAGTTGCGAATGAATTAGGAATGTTTGAGGACAGAGCTAGTGAATTTGCAAAAAGTTGGTTTTCCATTTTGGGAGTGGGGTTTGTCTCCCCGGGACCCTCCACTAAAGTGTCCACTGCCTGGAGACGTGGCAGCGCCTCCGGTCATATGATTTTAGTTCATGCACGAACCCCACCCCGTTATTGCCTCCCCTGAAAAGATGTTTTTAATGACTTGTCCGTTACTTTGGTGTGGAGTGACACTCTAAACATCTGTCAAAATCTAAAAAGTCCTGCAAAATATTCGCCGCAGCCCAAATACTAGACGTGGAATTCAGTGTCGGTGACCACCCAAAACAGAGCCATTTTTAGACGTTTACTGCTGACGTTTACAGAGGCTTCAAATAGCTTCCGTTTTACACTGGTAGTGATTGGACTGTTCTCTACTTGCCCAGTGAGCTAACATATTGGTTGAACAAGTCCGACATTCTACACTTCAATGGAGGAACAGCCCAAAGATCGGGCACAAGACAGACAATATCACCACCACGGAGAGGACAGAAACTCTATTCAACATACAACTTGTCTAAAACATGATCAGAGCCACTTCCAGCGCCAGCATCAGGAAACGCAGACGAAGAAAACAGGTTGGGCCATCCGGAAAAGTGAAGCTAACGCTTGCTAGCCTTACTCAGCTAATGTCAACGAGCCGAGTAGCATTTGCTAACTAATGTTAACTCTACCGTGATTTGGGGGCTTAGCCTGCTAGCTAGCTTTTTATTCAAAGTATATGCTGTTGCCCTGAATAACTGAAGACGGTTACGGCTGGTGAGTTGCTTACATATAAGACCGATAGTTGACTACTGTCAAAGCAGAAACCCACCGTTAAGTGAGCTAACTTAGCTAGATGGCTAGCTGACGTTGCGTGACAGTTGTCGCTAGTGGTGCTTTGACATATCGGGAATTGACCTTGTGCGCCGGTTTCAACACCCATTTTTCCTTTGCAAATGCATCTAAATCATTTCAGAAAATCCATCTGTGTCACTATGAGTTGTAAATGCATTAAGTGATATATGTGCACGGCGAGTCGCCGTCTCCAGTAGTCAAAGCTTTATCTTATTCATTTCAGCATGCTTGTGTCCAGTTTAGGAAAACGAGCCGGCTCCACTGGAATGTTCTGAGCTGCCATTTCCTGTCGGCCATGTTAGACTATCACTGCGAGCTAATGCTACACTTACCTGGCTAGTTGGGATTTTATATACAACCACGATAACTTACGACACTGGCATGTCATCATTGTCGTTTGCTTACTTGGGTCGCTATTTTTTGACTGCTCTCTAATGACACAAGTATTGTATGGTGCTAGGGCGTGTTAACGCTGAACGAGCCGCTGGCTAGTTGACATTAGCTAACGCTAGCCCTCTCTGACAGGCCTGTTGCATGTTGTCCAGTCAACGTGAAGCCACGCAGCAACTCGATTATAAAGATATGGTTTGCTGCAGCAGAACAGACATTGCAAGGATAGACTTCACGTTTGCTGGTAGTTATGTCAACATGTTTGCTTGCAAATAGGCGAGAACATGCTTCTATATAGTAACCTAAGAGAAGCGAGGCTGTAAGCTGAAGCTGTGTGTGCTGTGCACATAGACATGAGGGGCAGCACCATTTAATGGGAAGCCCCACGTTGACACAGCAGTTCCCATGCCTCTGTGCAATGCATAGACCTATTTATGGTTCACTGCCAGTCCAAATGAATCTCATAAATGCTGCCGGAGCCCTTCTTCTATACCTAGCAACAACTGGTCTTTGATGTCAGCTCATATATTCTCAGGAAATTGAATCAGCAGACAGAAATAAAAGATAATATATGCCTGTAACTTGTTGAGTGAGCACCCAATCATGGCACAAATATATTCTTCATGTCAGAAGGCATGGGTATTGAAAACTGGCACTAAATGGGTACTGGTTCCTGACAGGTCAGTACTGAAATATTGACGACCGAGATATTGATAGATTTCTGGACAAACGAGTCAGTCTGAAAACTGTTGAATCATTTCACATCTGTATGCGTCTTCATGTCATGTCTTTATTTTTTGGACCAAATTATGATCAGTAGTATCAGCAAGAGTATCGATAAATGTTGGTATTGATAAGCCGTACCAGTATTGATATCAATATAATTCTGTTGATACCCATTCCTACTTGTCACATACCTATGCTGTCTGTCTCACTGATTGGGATTATTAACTGTCATCTGATATCTTTCCTTACAAGAATAACAGCTGTGATAACATATCTTTTCTGATCAGTTAAGTATGAACACCATAAATTGATGGTTATCCCTTTCATGCAGTGTAGTTGTGATTTCCATAGGAAACACCAGTTTAAACCTGTGGATATCGGGCAATTTTTAATGATAAATATGATTGAAATGTGGATAATACATATGTGGATTGCCTTTGAATATAATTTGCATATTAGATGATATAGCAGCTTAATAATTTTTCAGGTTTTGTGACTTTAGGGTCCAATATTTCTCATCATTTCATTATACATGCTAGGATTGCACAAAATTGGCAATGAGAAAAAAAATCATTGCACTTATTTTGACAGATATTGCAATTGCAACATGTTTTACAATTAGGGGGAATAATAATTTTTGAATCACAATTTTCATTTTCACCAAGAAAAAAAAACTTGTTGGCATCTGTACCAAACAAAATATTTTCTTACATCTGGAGAACAAGCTTTGTGGCCAGGGCATCTCTGCAGCACTACAGTACTTCATTATAATGCTGTTTTATGACACATTTTTTATTTATCAAAAAAATGCAGCATCTGTAATTTGGATGTCGCACTTAGCCATATTGCAATTTGGATAATGAAAATGTTTGTTGTATTACCCCAAAATGGTTTATGTAAGATATTTGCATAAAATTTATTTTCTGCAAGTGCGAAAGGTTGAATGAATTGACGCAGCGTTTTTGTAAATTTTCTTACAGTTAGAGCAGCTTTCTGCAAGCTATGAAATAATAGTTTAGGTGTTTTATCATTTCTGTATAAACTGATTTTGTCTCCCCTTTCAGGCAATAAAAAACTAAACATCAGTGAGGAGGAGGGGGAGAAGAATCCACACCTGTCTGATACTGTTGGCATGTCGCATCCCCCCAACAGCAATGGTAACAGACACACCAGTAACACAAATGTGAAGCAGAAGTCAACACAAAAGCTGTACACGACTGTTCCAAAAGTGAGCAGCAAAGGACTGGACCATAAGAAGAATATGGACCTAAAAAATGACAAGGAAAAGGCCCTGGATTTGAATCATCATGAGGGCCAACCTTTGGATAAGAAAGACACTGTGTTGCTTCAAAATGGCGTTGTAAACTGTGGCTTAATTACAAATGGCTATTCTAGCAAGGACAATGATGGCAGCGGCTCCGAAGGTGGATATACTACTCCGAAGAAACGCAAGGCCAGATGTAACAATGCCAAGAACACTGATAATGTCATAAGAGAGAAGGAGAAAGACATGCAGCAGGGCAACACTACACAGGAGCATGGGGCTTTTAATCTTGAAACGACTGAGAAGGGAGTGACGTCCAGACTGGAGGGCTTCAGAGCCGCCCATAAAGTAGAATCTCAGTCTGCAGGTAGACGGGCTGTCGCGTCAGAGGCTTCAATGGGTGAATCTCAGAGGAAAAACTCTGATGGCAAAGCAGTTGGCACCTTTGGTAAAAAGACTGAGGAAAGGCACAAAGCCAAGCTTTCCTCACCTTCAAAAGAGGACTCATGGACTTTGTTCAAGCCCCCTCCAGTATTTCCTGTGGACAATAGCAGTGCTAAAATTGTTCCCAAGATCAGTTATGCAAGTAAAGTAAAAGAAAACCTCAACAAAGTAGCTCAAGGTGGAGGAGAGGCACTGCCTCCTCCTGTTAGACTGTCACAGGTCCCTATGTCTGCTATGAAAACTATCACCTCAGCTAGCTTTACTAATGGTCCTGTTTCTGGAAATGGAAACGGCTGCCCAGTGGGTACCTTCTTTGCTCCTGCTGCTAGTAGTATTCCACCAGCCCCATCTATCCCAAGTGGCGAGAATGTAGCATCTCCTTTGGAAAGTAACTGTAGCTCTACAACTAGTCCTGTAGATGGAGAAGCATATGAGCTTAGAAAGTGTACTCTTTTAATTTACCCTTTAAATATGCAACCTGTGCTCCCTAGTGCTCGTCACCTTGACCCACCGGCTGCTCAGACAAATCAGAAAGCCTTGGGAGATATCTTCCAGAATCAGTGGGGGCTTTCCTTCATCAATGAGCCCAACCTGGGGCCAGAAGGAGGAAGTGGCCAGGTGCCTACAGAGGACAAGACTACTGTGGTCACACCTCAAAGCGAGGGTCAGGCTGTTGCAGGCAAGGCTGCCCAGCCCTGCTTTGACATTAGCCCATCATTCTTAGAGCCTGGCACTTTGGCTCAAGACCCTGAGAAAAGGACTTGTGCCCCTTGCAATGTGTCTAATGCTTGTTCTCCTGCTTGTGTGATGAGCGAGGAGGAGAACAAGCTGCAGCCATGTGGCCAGGAAAAGACAAAAGCTGAGGGCAAGGGGGCAGGTTCTGCTGTGTCGGCCCCCAGTAAAGACAACGGTGCTAAGCCTGCACAGGGCCAGCTAACCACTCTGTTGTTTGGCTCATCTAAAGAACAGGCCCACTCTAAAGACATTGGCAGGAGGTGTAGCTGGGGGTCCTTTGACATTAAAGCTGCTGTCACTTATCACACTAAAGGTAATTTTGACTTTTTTTTTTATCAAACTAATTTGTGCAACAATTTAAATTGTAATACTAGAGTTTAATTCCTGTTTGATTTGGTGGTAACAGCAAGTGTGGTTTAATGCTACAGCAAACACTTCCTGAGCAGCTACTTTGTCAGAAATACAATATAGGAGCAAATGATTTATCTGTTTACAGTGCTACCAAACAAACCCACAAAGACATTGCTTCTTTTATAACTGCTTCACAGTAAAAGCCACCCTCTGTTTCAGCAGTTGAATGCCTTTACTGTGAAGCATTAGGAAATGTTCACTTTGCATCAACAGTAACTCAATACAGCTCTGGTTTGACTGGGAGAGTGAACAGTGAGGCTGATATTGATGGCATAAGATTGCAAACCGTAACGCAGGATTACATGCTGCATCGTTTTCTATGATCTCTTGTGCATGGGAACACAATTTGAATCCAGTGTGGGAATAGCAGAGTCTACCATTAACAAAGAAAACTAATATCAGAATGTAAATATATTGAATGGCTCTTGTAAAAAAACTGCTGTAGTACTACAACCAGGGTTTTGTTTTATGGACATCTTAAGGATTACAGTGTATGTTTAAGCACAATATATTTTATAATATATAATATAATGCAAGTGCTGAAATAATGTTTTTTTTTCTTCAACAGAAATGGAATTCATTTTCAACTTGCAAAAACAAGGTAAATTTTCACTTTTTCCTTTTTCCTTTAGGCAGTTCAGTTTTCTCAACAACTAGACCTAGAGATGTAAAAACGCATTATAAAAATGAGAAAAACATTAAATGAAATATCTTACTTTACAGCATTCATAATGGTGGGGAGGCCAGGCCTGATGTTACTTTCATAAATATACAGAACCCAAGTGCATTCTTTTTTGGCTGTGATCCAAATGTGATGTAAATTTATAGAAACACAAGGACTTAATTTTTATTTTCCCTCAATGAATAATTTGTGAGAGCCATTATTTGAAGTGTTTGTAACATTTCCAGCTGTCAGAGTACATTTTTCTTCAAAACCACACTGCCTTTGCAGCACTTGCGGCATATGGTCAGCATCAAAACACAAGAGGGTTCCAGACATGAGCTCATGAACATGACACTCAGATGGACATGCTAATTTTTGCCGCTTTTCAGCAGAGGCAGTGAAGGCTTGTCACATCTGTCAAAAACTTCTGCAACTCTTCAGTGTTTTTTTTCCGTACACATGAGCTGCTTGGCTCGACTTGGTTTGGCTCAGTGCGTCAACTCAGCACAGCAAAGTGTGCACCTACTTGAAAGTGTGTATTTAAACCAATAATAAGCTTGTCTTGATTCAAGTGGCTGTAACACTGTGGATAAACAGTAATCTCCTCTAACTAATTCACAATTAAAATCCTCTGATATGTTATCTAAAACCTTTCGTTATTAAGTTTAATTTTCATCTGCAGTAACTTAAACACGACCTCTATCCAGCTGAAAGTGAACATGAAACAGCAAAGTAAAGGAGATACCTGAAAATACAAAAACAAAACTTCAAACCACAGGAATTCAGTCAGAAGCTATGAAAGTACTGAACACGAAGACACTAAAGCGATATTCCACTTTGTGAGAATAAGCCATTCAGTATGTACTCACCACTATGCCGATGTGATGATGAGTGAAGGTCTTCAGTTCACAAAACAATCTTGGAGTTTTAGGAGAAACAGGGTAGCAGCCTCATCCAGTAAAATGGCAGTGAATGGTGACCACAGATAAAACGTTTTTAAAAAAGCACACAAAACAAACACAAAACGTCTCCATCCTGCTTGTGTGGTGTAATCCAAGTGTCAGTGTCAACTGTAGCATGTAGCCGGTAGGATGTAAACATGGCGTTGATCTCGCGAGACTTCCACACGTGCGTCCATTAAGATATATACGGTTTATTCTCACAAAGTGGAATATCACTTTAAAGACTTCTTTTTCTCTGCTCTCCTGCACAGACACGAGTTGAAACTTGGCTTTCCAGTGCACATCAGAAAAAAAAACAAGAAAAGCAAACGTGTCTTCTACCAGTGAGAACGCGTCGATGGCCTACTTTTAGCGGGTTTAGCTGCGTTTTAAAGAAACCTGTATGTATGCGCGAATTTTGTTGTGAAAAAGGGGTTGAGAAATATAAGCAACAAAACTTGTGTTAAGTTTACAAAATAAGTCAGAGTTCTCAAATGTAAAGTAGCAATCAAAGAAGCCATAGCCTCAATAAGATATTCCAAAACTGTTCAAATTTATATTTAAATCAGGATTGTGTGTTGCTGGTGTTTTGACAGTGATATGTTGAATATTCTAACCCTTTGCCTCCTTCCTTCCCCCTTTTCTGTAGATCCAAAAAGAGTAGTGGTTTATGATGAGACCAAGGATGGACCTGATCAGTGAGGTAGATTGTCTACAGTACTTACCTTCGTCTCTTCTGGGTGCTGCAGTTATCTACCTTGGAAATCATAAATCCTGTCGGACAGATAAAGTGACAACTGTGAAAACATTGATAGTATAGCATGACAGATTTTCCTTGGAATCTCGGGTGGAATAACAGACTTCTTTGGGGGCATCAGACAAACGTGCACACACACTCTGGAGGGACATTAGAGGAGTCGACCGTCGCCTCTCCGACATGACAACTGGACACTTGCAACTTTGGAGCTGTGATGGTCGTTTGTCTCGTGGCTCTTTAGGATGACGTTCGGGAGTTCAACAAAGGAAGGTGTCATGGATTGCACCTCCCTAAGCCTTTATCCTGTTGAACTGCGGCAGCCGTCAAGTCTGACTATGGGATGCCTCAGTCATTTTCTTTCTTCACGCATTCAAATGAGTTCATTGTAGATATGTTAGACGTTATACATACACATCTGTGTGCAAGCTTGAATTAATCGTGGAAGAAAGGAGAACACACTTTGCAAAGAATGCCTTGAAGTTGTGGACTAAAGATCTTTGGAGTTAAACTGTAAGTTAAGTGGAAGCTCACAGGTGAGGCCCCATCCAGGAAGGGAGAACCTTGTCTTAAAAAATCCTTTTAGGGGAAATCAGAGCCCAGAAATTAGATGCTTGCTTTTTCTTTTATACTGTTTTGTCTGATGATGAGTGTTATCCGCACTACAGTGTGTACCCCCCACCCCTTCCCCAGAGCACAGGTACAGAAGTGCCCCGTTTGAAGGAAAGCTGCGCCCCTTCATTTCATTGCTTATTACAGGTGTGCTAAAGATTTTCAAATCAGGTCTCCGTTAAAGGCAAAACCTTTTCATCTTAAAGATTTTTGTACATTTTGTGCAGATGGTTCTGAGGTCAGTGCAGTCTATTCTTAAATTCAGATTCATATACTTTCTAATATATGAATCCTGAGTTAAATGAGTGACAAATAAAGCAAGAGTCATTGCTACAAATGAGGTCTTCTGCGTTTTGTGCTATTTGTTCAGCAGCAAGACTCAGGATGTCCGTTCAGGTTATTTTGCCTGCATTTCTGTCTGTAAAAACCATTGACATATATAGAAATGGACAACATAAGAGCTCCCCAAAAGTGAAGCCAGAACATCTCTATCTCCCCCTGGTGGCTGGCTGCAGTGTAGGCCATAAATTTTCCATGTTAGCAGATGGAACATGGACCAAACTAAAATATCAAAGTACATGTTAAATAATTTTCTTCCCAAAGGTGGTGTCTGGCATTTTATGTAGTTCTTATTATGCTGATGTTTGTTCAAGTGTTCATTTTTCTGATCAATTTGGTTTTAAATAGTTATTTGATGCTATAAATCATAAAGCATGATTGACAGCTGAGCCCTACTTGTGATTGAGTCGCCCAGCATTGTGGGTGGGAACTTGAAAGCCTGCTCACTGCCAGACTCTGGCTCCATATGACGTCACCAGATCAAGATGGCTTGTATCTGGGATATTTTGGCTTCATTTTTGAACAGTGGGAGGAAGTGGAGATTCTTTGTCCATCTTTATTCATGTCAGTGATAAAAGCTGTAATATTCCTGTCATCAAAGGAACATGTGTTGCATTTTACGACTTATATTTTTGTTGTTTTCTGGGACTTTACTTTTCTGTCTTATGGCATTGTATTTCTTGCATGTTTACTGGTGGAAATGGACGAGTCAGAGGTCACTCTTCATCACCACACAAAGATAACAGTAACACAACAACAATTGCAATACTAATCTAGGTTCCCCTGACTAGCCACTTTGTCAGACTGTGTTGAAATGTGAAGATGAGGTGTACTATTATGTTTTACTGTGGATAACATTTTACATTTGCAAACCAGTGTGCAATAACACCGTGTGATCCATACAGTGTGTGAAATGGGTTATATGGAGCTACAAAAATCATCACCCAAGATGCTGGTGTGGCCTGCAGTTTGTTTGTTCAGAAAATGTCTAAGGTGCGTTTTTAGTTTGTTGCACAAATTCTTGAAGTGATTTTTTTTTTCTTTCAAAAGAGCTCATGTTAAAGGATCTAATTAAATCTAGGGAGCCCAAATTTTGCTAACTGCTAACTTGGCCAGCTGTGACATCACTTTTCATCACCATCTCCAAATCAGGATTGGTTTATTCAACATAACGAAGGAACTGTCCGGGTTTCTTCTCTCTTAGAAGATATATGATTTGGTTAATGTGTGGATTAATAGCACTTTATGTAAACTAATTGCTTTTATCTTTTAATTACTAGAGAGATCTATATGTACTGACAAGAAATAACTCCTTGAAAGAATGGCTCTGGGCTGTTACTTTTCAAAAAAAAAAATAAGTTGATAAATACAGAATTATTAAATGTAACTCAGGTAGTGTTGATAAAGCCATGACTATGTTAAATATTGTTTTTTGCCAAATGGCCCCTGTCATGTGATGTTCTCAAATTGGAAAATGTCGAATTGGAGTCCTATTATATAGAGTCTCATATGATATTGTGACAAAACACCAAATAATTGCGTGTGAGGGAAACTGTCATGGCATGCACGGTGCTGTCATTGATCATTTTGGGCTCTGAAAATCAGTTTTCCTGTTATTTCCCCTTTTTAAAAAAAGCACATTTCTCCATGCTTTTTCTGTGTAAACTAGACTATAATCTTCTTGCAATCGTTGATGGTTGATTTTTCTCCCTCATGTGTTCTTAGTGAAGCACCTCTCGTTTTATTCTTGCTGAACATCAGTGGTGTTTCTGTGGGTTTGCTACAATCTGAGCTTTTTCAAGTACACTTGTTTCCACTGTGTCCTGATTAGGCGGCGCTGCGGCTCTTGCGCAGAGAGGGTCGAAGTTGTAGCTGCAGCCGGTTGTCTTGACATTCAACTTCCACGTCTTATCTCAGTCAGCTCTCTGGTATTTAAAACGCTTTTGTTTTGGCTTCCATTGTATGTCGTGTGATGGATGAGTGTATTATCATACGCTGCCCTCTGAATAAGAACAATTGTGTCAGATCTGGTTGATGAGGAGGGTATTTGAGGAGATATTGCCCATTAGCATTTAGACTTTGTTTTGTTTTTTTCCTGTGCTTGTGGAAGTTGACATTCAATCTGTCATAAAGTTACACAAAACTTGCAATTTAATTTCCTATGATTGCTGATAATCCACGAACAAAGTGACATAATCAGGTTCTCAAACGGTAAATGCCAAATTTCAAGCATTATCAGTGGACAGTGATGCATCTATAGGCTTCTAAATGTAAAACAGGGTGATCAAAATGAGTAGTATGTGATGTTACTGTAGT
>JAJHUR010117449.1:0-13408 GCA_027495735.1 Lutjanus campechanus | reverse complement strand
TTTTTTAAAGTTTTTTTTTTGTTTTTTTTTTTTTTTTTTTTTTTGCAAGGATGGTCCTGTACAGGGAAATCAGAGAATCTCCCACCCCAAGGTCCCTCTTTTTCAAGCACTTAATACAGCAGAAAGGCTATGTTGAATATGCATTTATTAAAGATAGAACTATTATTTAGCACTGTAGCCTGCAAACCAAAAACTGGTTCTTGAAGCTGAGTAGATGGTTAATCAGTGATGGTGGGGGTGGGACTGGAGGGTGTTTGAGTGACTGACTGTTGGTGTGTTGAGACGGAAAAGCCTGATCATGTGGAGTTTTATATTTCCACCCCCCCCTCAGGATGTGCAATCACCTCAAGGATGCTGATGCAGGTTTCCAGGTTGTGAGTTTGGTGTGCATAGCGAGTTCTTCCTATTATATGCAAGCTCGTATATTTCACCCCCCTCCCTCTCCTATTCTCAACCCTTCCCCTGTTGTTTCATGTTCAGGTGCCTGTGTGAAAAAAAAAAACAAAAAAAAACTTTTACAGCAATCTTGATTGTTTCAAATCTGCTTCCAGCATATATCCGTGCCATTTTTTTTCTCCTTTTTTTTGTAACATTTGCAACGCTGTTAAAGTTTTCTCACAGCTAATCCTAATTTCTTTCGTTTAAGCGAGACATGGACGTGGCTGAAAGCGATGAGCATTTTGTGTTTGTTTTTGTTTTGTTTTTTGTAGGTTTTGAAAATTTCATGGCTTTGTGTTCAAAAAACTGTGTGACCTAAAAGCCAAAATCAGTTTGAATGGGACGGATGACAACTTGCTTGCTGGTGTACACTCATGGCAGTCCATTGTCAAGTTAATGTCTGAAGTAGCACATAATTTGATTTGAACTGATTTAACAAATTGATGTTTTAACATATGTTTTTAAAAAGTGTTTTATTTTTGAGTTATTATAACCTAATTTATCCATAGATGCACAAGTAGGATGAGACTAAAAAGGAATAAATGATGCAGAAAATCAAGATGTCTCATTATTGATGAGTTTTAGATGATTTAGTTACTGATTTAAGCTGATGTAGACCTATCCCCTCCCCAATAGCACCAATGTTAATATATCTGACGTATTTTCCAGCAGATTTTATACAAATTACTTTAATTCATGTCTTCAAATAGTTGTGATGGAGTGATGAGCGTTGAAATCCACTGCATCCCAGAGTTCCTCTTAATATATTTTTTATTTGTAGTGATGTTGATCATGTTGTGAGGGGGGAGTGAGGTATTAACGTGCGGTTCAACAACTCTGAATCTGCTTTCGCCAAAGGTACACTACTCAGATATTCAGCTACTGAATGGCAAAACGCACAGACCGGGGACGTTGTTGATGATGTCATAACCAGCTTCCTGACATCGTGCTGGGTTCGGAGGAGTGTTTTTAGTGAAGAGAAGTCACTACTGTAGCAGCTGAATGTCACTTTGAGCGTGTTATTACACAGTGTGTGAGAGAGAAAGAGAGGAGAAATCTTTAAAAAAAAAAAAAAAAAAAAAAAAAAGAGGCGATAATGTTGTGCCGAGTCATCTTTTCGTTCTGTTTCTCTGTGTCATCTCAAATGGCTGTTGTGCTTGTTGATGCGTTTCTTTTCTCTTATTTTTTTTATTTTTATTTTTTTTGGGTCTGCTCCTCCTTTTATCACTTTTACATCTCTTGCCCCCCTAAAAATATGAGGCAATAGCATTTCTTTCTCAAATGTCTTACAGGTTGACATTTAAGTTTTTAAGTGAGCAGTCTGATTTATTTAATTTTTTGTTTTGAATTTAACAGAAGTGTCACATTACAATGTTCTTTTTTTTTAAAGCATGATAATAACCCTCAAATTCCAAACAATGTAATAGAGTCAATAAAAAAAAAGAAAAAACCTCCAGTGTTCACAATTTTAGTTTCCATTAAAATGTCAAATTTTCATGAAGAATTCTGTGTCCTGTGTGTGATGTTCTGTTTGGCATTTCAACTGTCTGATCAAAGATTATCGCAGTTAACTTAAACTAGATGTGGAAAAAAAATGAGTTAACTGAAAAATAAAAACTAAGTCAACTGATATTGTGTACGTTCACGAAATGTCTGAAGTTTTAATCTGTGTCAAGTTGGTCACGTGTCAACACAATTATGAGGTGGTGGTGGTGTGTTTGAGACTGGGATGTCTACACACAAAGTGTTGTTTGCATTGAAATACCGATGCTTAATTTCCCAAAATCTTGTCACTGACAATGTATAAAAAATAACACTAATACTAAATATAAAAAATAATACTGACACTAATAAAATCTAAACATTTTAAAGAAAGACTGAACAGAAACAAGAAAGTCAAGTGGAAAACACTGGAATGGAACTTACATGAACTGAAAACAAGTTTTTAAAACTTAAATTAATCAAAACTAATGAAAAATTAAAAACTATAACTGATTCTGATTCTGTTCATACATTGCAAACTGACACATATTGGCTTGTTTCTGACAAATCATCTTTATCACATGTAAAGACCACAAACAAGTCCAAAATCTTAAACTTGTAAGACTTGTAAGACAGCAGTGGTAGCAGTGGAATGTAACTAAATAAATTTAATGAAATACTGCACATCTTCTGGTACTTGTACTTGAGGCCTACTTGATTTTTCCTATTTTGTGCTACTGATACTCTCATTCTAGTACTTTACAGGGAAAATATTTTGCTTTACTGCTTTGCTTTATTTATTTAAAAGGGGCAGTTCACCCCCAAATCAAAGATGTGTCTTTTTTTTTTCTCTGGCCTGTAGTGGTATTTATCCATCTAGATACTTTTTATCAGCTGTAGAGATGTCTGCCTTCTCTCAAATGGAGTGGAACTAAATGTAACTCGGCTTGTGGTGCTGAGCAAAAAAATAAATAAAATTCTATGGTACAAAGAAAGTAGTTCGTAAATGACACTGCTCACAACAAGGTCTGTGGATTATCTTGAGTAATGGGGTCATGATCTCTGGAAAGAGACATTGCTGTTCAAATGCATTTATTGGCACTTTGAGCACCACAAGCTGAGTTCAATTATGTTTGAGAGAATGCAGAGGTCTCTATGGCCAGTATCTCCAAAAATCAGCAACTTGCACAAAAACAATCTAGATCAGGGATGTCAGACATTAGACTCGTGAGATGAAACCGGCTCCAATCCAGCCTACTGGGTGACTTTTCAAAGAAGTCCTTAATTCTGTTGCTTCAATAAAAAAAGAAAAAGCACTTATCATCCTGATTCGTCCGCTATTATTATTGGGTTATTGATGAACTTGTGAAGATAAGTGGTGCCAGGTTCCAGGAGCAAGTTAAACAGTGACAAGCCTACTTCATGTAAAATGCTCCTTCAGAGGCGTCTCCACATTTACCATAATACAGCTACTCTGAAAATACTATGATAGTCCGGGGGCCAGGTCAACCTTTCAGGATATTTTCTGCTACCTTTCTTCCCCACTTTTATTTCCTGTTAGCCTATACCTTGAGCCATTACAAGTACGTACCGAGCACCTCTGATATGGGGCCGTTAAGGTACCACAGGTGCATAAATAGTCATACAAGGGTAAAAGGCAGAGAGTATCCTGAAACAAAGGAGAATTCTTGACAAATTCTTATAAAAAAATGATTGTTTTGCAGCACCATATGATGAATATCAATGCCACGTTTGTATATTTAAAAAATTCCTGGTTTTATAAGCTTCACTTTGAGCCCAAGATGACTTGTCTTCAAAATTACACTTTCCATGGTTGAAAATCGTCGCTATATTTCAAATCAGAGAAAACAGAATTTCCTGTCACTAGCCTTCTGCATGGGGGTAAGTATATTTCTTGCGTCTAATAATACAGTATGTTCATATGTATTGCTGCTACTGCTATCTGAAGTAAACACATGAAAAGTGAACACTACAGGAAGAAAACAAGTGCTTTTAAATGGTATTCAAAGTATTTTTATGTTGCATATGCACAGACAGTATGGTCAAACCAATACTTTATATTTACAGTATAGACGGGTATGACTATCATGTGATCAAGAGGCCTACCATCAATAGTTATGAATATTATTTAATGAATTAACATTTAACAACAGACCCAGATAAACACTCTAAATACATCCAAAGGGAGAAACAGAAAAGGCTGAAGGCAAGGTGACAATAATGAATACTTATTGTGGGCGTAATGAACATTGTGCAAAATATGATCAATTAGCAGCTTCAGTACAAAATAACTTGTATCAGAATAAAACAATATTTGTGAAACATCATTATGAAGGCACTGCCAAAACGTTTGATTTGAAAAGTTTGTAAGGCAGGGGATAACCTTCTACATCATTAGCTTCCACTAATTTGGTGCAGTGAGGTGATGCCAGCATCACTACACAGGAGTACAAATGTCTGGAAAATTTAATTCTAGATCTCCACAAGTTGTTTGAATCACAGAGAGGCAAAACGCACAACACTAAACGTTGTGCCTTTGTGGATCTGCTGTGATCTGCAAATCATGATGCACATGTAATGATAGTGGGTTGACTGAATGTGGAAAAACTGACACATGTTTTTGAAATTGGTCTTATTTTCCCTAAGAGATCTCAGACTGTTCATTATCTGTTTTGTAAATGAATGTTTCCTTAATTATGAATGTTTTCAGAATGTACTTTGTTGCACTATTATTATATTACACTCCTGATTTAGATGGATAAATAGCACTACAGGCCAGAGGAAAAATGTTTATTTGATTTTAGGTGAACTAGCCCTTTAAGAGCTTTAGTTAATTCACCAATATAAGATAATAATACAAGGATTTTTCATACAAAACATACATTATGATAACCTTTTAAATTCTGATGCACTTGTTCCCTGCTGTAATCTACTTCATATGAAGTCATTTTAATCTTAAATTGAGTACTAACCCTCTGTTTATTCAAAATGGGATAAAAATCACCAGAACATTAAGAATATTCCAGCTTGACTCTGATGCAAATCAATTTGTGTAAAGAACTGTTGCAGTTTTAATTCACTTTAGGTTTCATTTCACTTAGAAATGACACTATCTGAGTTTCATTTTTCAACATTCTTACGCACTGATGTGCCTTGTACTTATTTCAACAGAGTCAGTTCCTTTTTACTGTATAGCCAGAATTGTCTTTATAACATTAAGGATTTTGCACTGTTAGTTTGAACATTATATAAAGTAGTTAAAACTTGTTCTGCTTCAGCTGGCTCCAATAGTAAAATCCTACTTACACATTGATAAATCAGTTATAATAAATAGTTATATAATAAACTTATTTTTAATGCACAACTCTTTGTAACTTGTCAGATGTATAAACACAATAACACATCCCAGTTCACACACAGTAAGTCTGGAGCTTTTAGGGGCCCTTGGACAGTTGCCTGTTTGATAATTCACCATTGATATTTATGATGATTAAAGTATGAAAAGAGGACTGCATGTTGCATATTGATTTCTTAATGTCTTTTATGTTTGACAGGAAATGTAATTTCAAGACACAAAACTGAACAGGGGCCAAACTGATCATCTTTTGAGTCTCATGAAGGAAAAGGTTTCAGTCATTTAGGCTGTGCTGAGACTTTTTTGGCTGCCTGCTGTAAAATCTCAGTTATAAGATCATATCAGATTTAGCCTAACTAAGAACTAAGAAGTAATCTTTAACACCAACAAAAACAGCAGAATGTGCAGACATCTGTTTCTCAGACATCCTGTTTCTGACAGCATATGTTAGGAGGTGTCCCTGCTCAGTGAAAGATGTGTTCACAGTCACTCTGTGTTCAGACAGGCTGCTGGAGAAGGACAGCAGCACTGGCGAAGCCATGTGGCCGTAATGAGCTCAGCTTGATCTGAAGGTCTCTGCTGCACCGTCAGGGAGCAGAGGTGCTGATTGTTGATCAGAGACGCCCCCTTGTGGATGAAAGATTAGCACACATGGACTGAGTCACAACAAGCCTAAAGAGATAAAGGTTTCATCATCTTTTCTTCTGTAGTATTCATGAATAAATTTTGGCATAAATCAGTATATTTAGTTTAAACTTTGACCTGTAGCATGTAGATATTCTGAATAAATGTATAATATCTAAATGGATTGTTATCTGACTTGTTAAATATTTAACTCCAATTCTGAAAAAGCTAGGACATTGTATAAAACATAAATAAAAACAGAATGCAGTGATTTGCAAACATTTTTCAATTTGTATTGAATTAAATATAGCACAAAGACAAGATATTTGATGCTGATAAACTTTGTTTTTTTCTTTCAAAAAATACATGTTTCAAAAAGTTGGGACAGGGGCAACAAAAGACTTGTAAGTAGTGGAAAGCTCAAAAAACACTTTGCTTATGAAAGGGTCATTCTCAAAAGGCTCAGTTACTCACAATCAAGGATGGAGCAAGAATCACTCATTTGTGAAAAACTGAGTGGGTAGCTAGTACGACAGTTTAAGAACCAAGTTTCTCAAAACAAAACTGTCAGGAATTTAGGGACTTTAGCATTTACAATCCACAACATCATTAAAAGATTCAGAGAATCTGATGAAATCTCTGCATGTAAGGGGCAAAGCTGAAAACCAACATCAAATGCCTGTGACCTTTGACCCCTCAGGCAGCTCTGCATTAAAAACTCACATGAATGTATAAAGGATTCTAAAGGATTCTAAAGGATTCTTGTGGGGGTAGTAAAGCAGCGTAGCCAATAGTTAAAGCAAGACACAAAGAAATTTTAAAATTCTACTATTATTTGTTGTCAATTAGGAAGTGAAAAAAAATTCTGTTCACATGTTGTGACACAGAACAAGCTGCCTCTTTCTAAGAGTTACATTGTTACAACTCGCTCCAGCATTGCCATGTTTGTTGTTGACAGAAGCTTCTGACTCTTCTTCTTTGGGGTTGACTCTAGGTGGCGCCCTCTAGTGGATGTATTGATTAATAACCATCCCAATGTAAACACATGGAGGTATGTGGGCAGTGACAGTTATATCATTTAAAATGTGCATATCTATTTTCATACGTAAAGGGAGCATAAATGAGCCTTAATGGAGAGTGGGAAAGTGTTCTGTGGCCTGACGAGTCCACATTTCAGATTGTTTTCTGAAATCTTGGACGTTGTGTCCTCCAGGCTGAAGAGGAAAAGGACCATCCAGATTGCGACCAGCGCTAAGTTCAAAAGATCTGCATCTGTGACAGTGTGGGGCTGTGTTAGTGTCCATGGCATCATGGGTAACTGTCACATCTGTGGAGGCCCAATATTGCTGGAAGGTCCATACAGGTTTTGGAGCAACATACGCTGCCATCTGGACAATGTCTTTTTCAGAAACGTCATTGCTTATTTCAGCAAGACAATGCCAAGACACATCTTGTATGTGTTACAACAGTGTGGCTTTGTCGTGGAAGAGTTCAGGTACTAGACTGACCTGCCTGCGGTCCAGACCTGTCTCCCATTGAAAATGTTTAGTATATTATGAAGTGCAAAATACAACAACAAAGGCCCCAGACTGTTGAGCACCTGAAGTCATACATGAGGCAAGACTGAGAAAGAATTTAACTTTCAAACACTTACTGAGTGTGGTTAAAAGAAAAGATGATGCATCACAGTGGTAAACATGCTCTTGTCCCAATGTTTTTACATGTTGCAGGCATCAAATTCAGAATGAGTGTAAATTTACAAAACACAATCACGTTAATCAGTTAAAACATTAAATAGCATGTCTTTGTACTGTATTCTATTGAAGATAGGTTGAAGAGTTTTGGCAAATAACTGCATTCTGTTTTATTTATATTTTGCATAAAGTCCCAACTTTTTTGGAATCGGGATTGTAATTCTAGTTTCTATTCAGGACTGTCTTAAGTTATTATTCCCTAAATAATGTAAATATCATCATCTGCACCATTCAACTTAACACTAGCTTTCTAAAAGTAAAGTATCCTTGTCCAAAACATGTAAAGCATGAAAAAAAAAATCATTTCACTCACCCCGCATGAAATGTATATACTGTATATGTTTTTCTACCTGTGTAAATCTCAGAGTTGTGTGATTACTGGGATGTCTCTGGAAGCTGTTGACACTGCAGGTGGCATGTTTTCACCACAGACACACGTTTTTTCTTTCATTCCATCCATGGAATTGAACCGGTGTTTACCGCCACCCCTTCAATTTTACCTCCTTGATTACTCCGTACTTCGTGGAGGCCACATGGGGCCTGATGGTTAGTGCACTGGTGCTCAGAGAGATTGTCCAATGTGCTGGAAGGTCACTAAAAGGTTTGATCTTTGTTTCAACAGCTCATCTCTGCCAAGGTGTTTCTGAACAAGACGCGGAACTACATCTCACACCAGGACCACTGTGAAAAGGATGAGCACAGGGTGAGCCTTTTGGCAAAGAAAAACAAATAAATGTCCTTATACAGAGGTAAAGAGGTGCTCTGGGATAAAAACCTAACTGTCATTAAAATATATAAGAAAAATGTTTAACACTGGAGTACACACAAAAACATCTGATCAGACCTGGACATCCACTTCGTCATCTATATCAAAAGTTACATCTTACTGTTACTTTGACAAGCAAAAAGCAATTTTGTTTCCACTGTCAGTTAAAATGGCATCCTGTGAACATTAAAATGGATTCTTCTCAAGTCTCAATTTATCACAAATGATATTTATGTTGCCGGAAGGTTGGAAAATGAATCTCTTTCTCTGACATATTGTATATCCATTCACTGAGACATTTACTGAGTTGGTGGCAGTCATCATCAGTGTTGGACAAAGTATTCATATCCTTAGTAAAAGAACCAATACAATAATGTAAACAATAATACTTACAATTACAAGTAAAAGTACATAAATATGAACAAAAATATGTAGTTAAAATATCAAAAGTAGAAGTATTCACAGAAAAATTACCCCTCTTATCTCTGACATATTGTTATTAATAATGCAGCAATGTGTGAGCAGCATTTTACTGTTGTAACTGCTTGAGGTGGAGCTAGTTTTAATTAGGACTACTTCATATACAGTTTGGTAGTTTAGTTCAGTTGTTATTAACCTTGGGGTCGGGTCTCCTCCACGGGTCACAAGATAAATGTGAGGGAAACAGGGAAGAAAAGTTCTGCTACAAAGGTTGGTATTCATTTTAGACTATTTTTAAAATAATTTTACCTGTTATTTAAATGAAAGCAGAGAGGAAATTACTGCTAACAAGACACCTGAAAGGTGTAAGAGGTGACAATCCAAAATAGCTGGGATACACTGGTTTAAACTTTAAAATTGAATTGTATTTTATAAACTTACTGTGCTTTTTATGTGAAATCCTAAAGCTACTACAAAGCAGGGGTGCACCAGATCATTAAACTCACGATTCGGATGGTGTCACGGTTTTGAGCTATGGATTGGATCATTTTTCGAATCTGCAAAAAGAAGAGAAAAAAGAAGGTGGAATTAAGGTTAAATTATTTTAAAAATGCACTTGGCTTTGATCTCTCTCTGTCTGCAGTCATCACCACAGTAATGTAATGGTAAATATAGTAATATAATAATAATAATAATAATAATAATAATAATAATAATAACTATTTAATAAAAAAAATACACTATAATAATAACACTCTACAATTTACTTTGAATATTATACTCTCCTATACTATACTGTAGTACATATAATAAATAATTATACACTGCACACTACAACACTCTGGAGTCTGGTTCAATGTCCCTCCCACAGCATGATCTGATTGGTTAGAAGTCACTTCTGTCTCATCTTTTCACTGCAACCCTGCATTGAGATTTATCACTTTAAAAAGAAACAGCGGCAGAAAAACTGTATTTCACACTGTGACGGTTTCATTTAGTCCACTGATCACATGTGGGCCAAATCGTGGGGGTGATCTGTATGGACCATGAACCAACAATGAGCCAATCCACCAGTGTAACAAGGAGTTTTATTATTCCTGCCAGGTGTCAGCTGGGAGGGGATCATGTAATCGCTTCATTATGTGCAAGTGTGTGAGTGAGTGTATATGCGTGATCACTAGACATATAGCTTGTCCGCAGCTACAATGGCGGAGCTAGGCTTTTATCCTTGGGGTGGCCAGAGGGTGGCCAAAGCTATTTCAGGGGGTCCACAGATTATGACAATAAATTTGTTTCTCGAACAATCACATGCAATCAGAGTCTCTAAATGTTGAAATATATTAAAGTAGCTACATATTAAGCACATAGGAGATGAGATGTTTGGATATAATTTGCAGTTTATTAATGATCTTCAAAATGTAAAACACAACAATCAATTTTTCAACACCAACACCATGACGCCACCACTCACACTCAGAGTTACTCACACACAAACACACACACACACACACACACACACACACACAGTTGCTCACTCACACTCAGTTACACACTAGGCTTGTGCCGACTGGCGATCCAATCGTATATTGGCGATTGAAGGGATGAACGATCATTTTTTTCCCTTGGCGATACTACCAGAGGTTGTGGCGAATGTGTAGTTAAGAGAGAGAGGGGGAGAAACAGACAGGCAGAGAGACAGGGAGAGACAGCCCGACCTCCCCTCTAGCTCCGCCACTGCCCCTTGACGTTTTGGCCAACATTTCAACTCGCCCAAAATGCCGGCTATCGGGGCCAGAACTCGACCCTGGGAGGAGACATCAGCCCGCATGATGTTGTTTAGGCCAGAATTCATCCCGGTAAAACACATCAACCCACGGGCTGTCGTTTTGGCCAAAATTTCAACTCACCACTGGGAGGAGACATCATCCTGCAGGCTGTCGTTTTGGCCAAAATTTCAACTCACCCAAAATGCCGGCCGTCAGGGCCAGAACTCACCCCTGGGAGGAGACATCATCCCGCCGGCTGTCCTTTTGGCCAGAATTTGCCCTGTTCAAAAACGGCAGCCCCTGGAGCCAAAACTCAAAAACTGAAAAAAACGTAGACCCGCGGGCTGTCGTTTTGGCCAAAATTTCAACTCACCCAAAACGCCGGCCGTCGGGGCCAGAACTCACCCCTGGGAGGAGACATCATCCCGCCGGCTGTCCTTTTGGCCAGAATTCGCCCTGGTCAAAAACGGCAGCCCTTTTTTCATTTTGGCCGGTGAAAAAAACGTAGACCCGCGGGCTGTCGTTTTGGCCAAAATTTCAACTCACCCAAAACGCCGGCCGTCGGGGCCAGAACTCACCCCTGGGAGGAGACATCATCCCGCCGGCTGTCCTTTTGGCCAGAATTCGCCCTGGTCAAAAACGGCAGCCCCTGGAGCCAAAACTCAAAAACTGAAAAAAAAGTAGACCCGCGGGCTGTCGTTTTGGCCAAAATTTCAACTCACCCAAAACGCCGGCCGTCGGGGCCAGAACTCACCCCTGGGAGGAGACATCTCCCGCCGGCTGTCCTTTTGGCCAGAATTCGCCCTGGTCAAAAACGGCAGCCCTTTTTTCATTTTGGCCGGTGAAAAAAACGTAGACCCGCGGGCTGTCGTTTTGGCCAAAATTTCAACTCACCCAAAACGCCGGCCGTCGGGGCCAGAACTCACCCCTGGGACTAGACATCATCCCGCCGGCTGTCCTTTTGGCCAGAATTCGCCCTGGTCAAAAACGGCAGCCCTAGGAGCCAAAACTCATAAACTGAAAAAAAAGTAGACCCGTGGGCTGTCGTTTTGGCCAAAATTTCAACTCACCCAAAACGCCGGCCGTCGGGGCCAGAACTCACCCCTGGGAGGAGACATCATCCGCCGGCTGTCCTTTTGGCCAGAATTCGCCCTGGTCAAAAACGGCAGCCCTTTTTTCATTTTGGCCGGTGAAAAAAACGTAGACCCGCGGGCTGTCGTTTTGGCCAAAATTTCAACTCACCCAAAACGCCGGCCGTCGGGGCCAGAACTCACCCCTGGGAGGAGACCTCATCCCGCCGTCTGTCCTTTTGGCCAGAATTCGCCCTGGTCAAAAACGGCAGCCCCTGGCGCCAAAACTCAAAAACTGAAAAAAAAGTAGACCCGCGGGCTGTCGTTTTGGCCAAAATTTCAACTCACCCAAAACGCCGGCCGTCGGGGCCAGAACTCACCCCTGGGAGGAGCCATCATCCCGCCGGCTGTCCTTTTGGCCAGAATTCGCCCTGGTCAAAAACGGCAGCCCTTATTTCATTTTGGCCGGTGAAAAAAACGTAGACCCGCGGGCTGTCGTTTTGGCCAAAATTTCAACTCACCCAAAACGCCGGCCGTCGGGGCCAGAACTCACCCCTGGGAGGAGACATCATCCCGCCGGCTGTCCTTTTGGCCAGAATTCGCCCTGGTCAAAAACCGCAGCGCCTGGAGCCAAAACTCAAAAACTGAAAAAAAACGTAGACCCGCGGGCTGTCGTTTTGGCCAAAATTTCAACTCACCCAAAACGCCGGCCGTCGGGGCCAGAACTCACCCCTGGGAGGAGACATCATCCCGCCGGCTGTCCTTTTGGCCAGAATTCGCCCTGGTCAAAAACGGCAGCCCTTTTTTCATTTTGGCCGGTGAAAAAAACGTAGACCCGCGGGCTGTCGTTTTGGCCAAAATTTCAACTCACCCAAAACGCCGGCCGTCGGGGCCAGAACTCACCCCTGGGAGGAGACATCATCCCGCCGGCTGTCCTTTTGGCCAGAATTCGCCCTGGTCAAAAACGGCAGCCCTTTTTTCATTTTGGCCGGTGATAATAACGTAGACCCGCGGGCTGTCGTTTTGGCCTAAATTTCAACTCACCCAAAACGCCGGCCGTCGGGGCCAGAACTCACCCCTGGGAGGAGACATCATCCCGCCGGCTGTCCTTTTGGCCAGAATTCGCCCCTGTCAAAAACGGCAGCCCCTGGAGCCTAAACTCAAAAACTGAAAAAAAAGTAGACCCGCGGGCTGTCGTTTTGGCCAAAATTTCAACTCACCCAAAACGCCGGCCGTCGGGGCCAGAACTCACCCCTGGGAGGAGACATCATCCCGCCGGCTGTCCTTTTGGCCAGAATTCGCCCTGGTCAAAAACGGCAGCCCCTGGAACCAAAACTCAAAAACTGAAAAAAAAGTAGACCCGCGGGCTGTCGTTTTGGCCAAAATTTCAACTCACCCAAAACGCCGGCCGTCGGGGCCAGAACTCACCCCTGGGAGGAGACATCACCGCTAGCGTCTGTGTCTACCTGTCGGACGCTCTACCACTAATTCATCTTTTTATCCAGTTTATACCTTATGTTTTTAATACATCTTTTGGATACGGGTCGTTTTTAACCGTATCTTTTATTCGGGTTAAGTATTTTAATCATCAGACGTGGAGTTTTAACCTACGAGCCGAGATCGGCTGCCGGAGACACCACTGTCCACTACCTGGCTGCTCCACCGGCTCACACCACCCCGTGCTCGAGGTACACTCATCAAAACCGGAATCT
>JAJHUR010117446.1:1081-14525 GCA_027495735.1 Lutjanus campechanus | reverse complement strand
AAAACCTCAAAAGACATGCGTACATACCAGTGCCCTTCCCTTTTTTATCTGAAATTAAATACTTGCTGTTTTGAAAAACAACTGTTAAAAATTCATCTTAAAGGGATAGTTCACCACAATATCAAAAATACACATTTTTCCTCCAACCCGTTGTGCTGTTTATCCATCTGGATTATTTTGGTGTGAGTTGCAGAGTTTTATAGATAACAGCTGTAGAAATCCAGTATCACCAATATAATTGGACTAAATGACACTCCAAAGCACCCAAAAAAATTTGAAAAATTCAAATTCAGCGTCTCTTTCCAAAAGTCATGACCAGGTTACTCAAGATCATCCCCAGACCTTGTTGTAGGCAGTTTCATGTAGGAACTGGTCTCTTTCTGCAGTAGAATCTACAGGGACTTTCTTCTAGAAAGAAAGGCAGACATCTCTACGACTGATATCTGCAAAACTCACACCAAAAAAAATCTAGATGGATAAGGGGGGAAATATACATTTTTGTTTTGGGGGTGAATCATCCCTTTTAGCAGTTTTCATTGATTGAAACTTTATCGGTTTTGAAATACACAAGTCAAGAGGAAATCCCATACAATAAAGAACATAGAACTTTACCATTTTTCCTTCTTTCCAAGAAATGACAGAAATGAATTATGTATTTGATGTAGTCTGAAGTTATGTCAAATTGCAATATTAGGCTATCCTGGCTCACTGTTGAGTGTCTATGTGATCAAATAACATGATCATGATCCCAGAGACATCCACGAATTGTTTTCCAAGCTTTGTCTGAGAGGAGGCCTACACTCTCAGACTTTGAAAACCACTGCAATAAATCATATAATGCATAGTAACATGCTAAATTTGGCATGCTGGCTTGTAATATACAGTTTATTGTTACATGCTGAGGTTCAGCAAGTAGCCTAATGTTGAGCATGTTAGAGATGTTAAAGCGTTACTCCACTCTGTGAGATTAAGCCATTTTGTATGTACTCACCACTATGCCGATGTGATGATAAGTGAAGATCTTCAGTTCACCAAACAATCCTGGAGTTTTAGGAGGAACAGGGTAGCAGCCTCATCCAGTATGGTGACCACAGATAAAACGTTAGAAATAGCACACAAAACAAGCACAAAATGTCTTCATCCTGCTTGTGTGGTGTAATCCAAGTGTCCGCAAGCCGCGACATTAAAAATTAACCGCAAAAGACGCCATTTTCGCCATATTTTTTAGCAGAAATATCAGCTGTTGCATGTAGCCCGTAGGATGTAAACATGGCGTCGATCTCGCGAGACTTCCGCACGTGCGTCCATTACGATATATACGAAGTCTCGCAGAGTGGAATATCACTTTAACGCATTTTTAACCAGGCTAGTAGTGCGTGCCAATGTCCCCAGAGGATGATCCATAATGACTTAAGTCAGTAATTCCCAAAGACTGGGTCGGGACCCACAGGTGGGTCACATGAGATTTTATTTGGATCTCCAAAAAATAAAAGACCGTGGAGGAATTTCTGAAAATGTAAGATTTATACCTGCAGTACACCTTTTATAAAGCATTTAAAATATGTTTACTGATAAGCAGTGGTGGAAAGAATACTGAAAATCTGTACTCAAGTACAAGTACTGTTACATTGCTAAAATATTACTCAATTACAAGTAAAAGTACTGGTGTTGGAAAAATACTTAAGTAAAAGTACAAAGTATTCGTCAAAAAAACTACTCAGAATACTAGTTACTTTTAACCGATGATGTCACCGTCACCTCTCCAGACTAGGACTTTGTGTGTTTTGCTTCACCAGTAGTTAAAACACTACTGCCACGATTATTGATTACTGGTTAACGCAAAATCAATTAAAGATCAATCATTAACATCCTTTTTTTTTGTTTGTTTTGTTTTTCGTCCATATGTCCTGGTTTTCATTGGCTTGTTTGCTATCAAATCACCTTATTGGCTACAAAAATGCAGATAAAACGTCTGGTTATTAATTAAAATTGTACTCATTACTCAGCTATGATTTTAAAAGTAACTAAGTAGATTACATGGTATAATGATTACTTAAGTACAAGTAAAAGTACAGACCTGAAAATCTACTCATAGAAGTACAAGTACCCCAAAAAAACTACTTTAATTACAGTAACTTGAGTATTTGTAATTAATTACTTCCACCACTGCTGATGAGAAGAAAAAACAAAATCCTGTTAATTCCATTTAAATACGTTTATTTTGTCTAATTTATGAATTAGGCGAAAATGTCCTGTGTTGTTTTCCTGACAAGAGGAAATAAAACCAATGAGATGGCCCATTAACTCAGCCTAAATGCATTTATTTCTCATTTCTACAGTTTTAATATGTGTATATGTTTTCAATAAAGCATCAAGATCATATAAGGTGATGTGGAAATGGCTGTAAAAATGGTCAGGAACATTCATTTATGCACAAATGAACTCTTCCTGAAATGTATTATTGTGACTTGGGTCGCGATGGTTTATCATTTTTAATATGTGGGTCTCCAGGAAAAAGAAGTTTATGAAACACTGACTTAAGTGATCCCTGGATGTTTCCTCTGGTACCACCTTGATGTTGACATTTGTGGTTCAGAGTGAAATATTTTGACCCAAACTATAGAAAAGATTGCTGTGAAATTTGCTACAGATATTCAAAGTCCCACAGGGAAGAATCCTGATGACTTTGGTGATCCAATGACTTTCCTTTTACTTGACTTAATTGACCCTTTGCTAAGCACCACCCTCCTTAGTTACTGTTGCTATGTCTGTTGAGCTTGCCATTTTCACGCTGCACAGTTTTTCAGTGATAATGGTGGCAGATTTAGTAAGCAAAAGCAGCTGACAACCATGGATTTTGTCAGCTAAAACAATGACTCTCACTGGCAGATTGCATAAGTGTGGCTGGCTAATGTAAGCTAATGCTAATGCTTAAACTCTTTGAATCAGCTGAGAAGTCTGTCTTCAGCTGACTTTTTAATTTTCAAGCAAACATTTAAATAATAAAACAAGAACTGTAAAAAAAAATCTGATGTTATGACCCAGGAAACATTGGTCAGACCGTGAAATATGATAATATCGATAATAATATCAAAAAAGGAAGCACGGGGATTCACCTAGCCAGAGCAGCCGGACCACAAGGAAGAGAGCCAGGATAGATCTAAGCTAACCAGGCTTAGAGCTACATGGGTAAGCACATGGAAGATGCAGGACCCTCAGCCTTAACAGGTATAAGCTAGTTAGACACGCTGACGTTCACTGCTTATGTATCCATTCCTCACGTTTTCTCATTTTTTGAAAGACACCAGAAAAGACACCACCATCTAAACTGATGAGACGCTATTGCTTTTCTTAGAATCCCATGTACACCAATTCAACATGTAGAGAAACACAAAGCTTTAGACGCCTGCGGTCCCCTAGTTATGGTTGCTGAGCAGTTGCTGTTTGGAGGGGGGGCTTAGCAGAGGGTAACTTGAATTACGTATTTACAGGCATTTTATTTGTTACTGCAATTAAAAGTGCAGCATATGAGATTTTGTGGCATCTAGTGGTGAGTTTGCAGATTGCAAACTCGTCATCTCACTCTAACCCTTTGCAGGACAACCTATGGTGGCCGCAAAAATTGCACGAAGAGCTCTACCTCTTCCTGTTTGGTTTGTCCACTACTGTAGGAACATGGTAGTGGAAGAGGAGAGGACGCGCCCTCTCTGCTGATATAATCAGCTCATTTTAAGGTAACAAAAACACAACAATTCTTATTTTCAGGTGATTATACACTAATGAAAACATACACAGGAATATTTTATTCCAGAAAAGCTTGAGATACTGTTGAAACAGGACTTGGACTCCATGCTGCTCTAAGGTGCTGCTCAGTAGCCCTCAGATGAGACTGTGCTGAGTATGAAGCAGGACATTGTTGCTGGGGGAAAAAAAGGGTTTTGCAAACCTGCTGACAAAAGTTAATAATATTGCATTTGATATTTTCAGTTATATTCAGATTTTCTTGTTTTAGGATTTTTGAAGTAAAACACATTAAGACTTTATATCTTTTTTTTACAGCAGTGTTACCTGTGTTCCACATTCTGCATCTCTATGTCAACATGCTTCCTTTGTGTTATCCACCTGCACTTCTTATATCAAATAGATTTAACTGATTTGAAAGCAAAATGAAGATATTTGCACAGTGTTATGCAACAGACACTCTGCTGCTCTTACAAGAAGTGACAGAGTTGTGGTTTATGAGAGCTGAGTGATTAATGGTGATGGTATGTGCGGTTGGGGAAGGTGTGACTGTGGTTTTCATGTGTGAAGCATGAATGAGGTGCGCATGCTTTTAATTGAGATACTCCTGTGAATCTTTGTATTCTCCTTTCACTACAAAGATTATTTCGATTTTTAGAAGATAAGATTTAAGTATATTGACACCTCACTGCAGACTAATTGATTTATGCCCTGAATCTAGTAGATGACAGTCTGCTATGCAATGCAGACGGCGTGTGTGGGAGTTGTACTTGTAGTTGAACTTGCAGAGCTCTTTACAGAAACCATATCCATCACTGCCATAAGTCTTGTTGTCACATTTACTGTGTCACACACCCCATCCACTTTTCATGTTAATGGGAATGGGCTCTCAGAATGCAAAAGACCCATTCAAGTGTGAGTACGAAGTGCCTCACTGACACAAATAACCCCAGCTTAGGGTGAAAACTGGAACAGTATGTTCAAAATGTGCTCTGACATGAAAAAGCTCACAGTGCTTTTACCTGGGTGTGTAACCCTCGTGTAGGGACCAAACATAAAACAACAGTTAACTTTCTATCCCATATAGCAGAGGGAGCGAGGGCTGAATCACTGCAACATCAGGTGTTTTTTATTTGACAATGCTCCTCTGTCTTTGTGTTTACTCTATTTCAGGCTCAGGCTGGTTTCTGTTGCATCTCGCTTCGCCCTGCAGGTATGAGCCACACCCTTTACTGTCAGACATGATCGAATGAGCTGGAAATTTACAAGAGATTTCTCGACTCAGATTCACCTCTGCTGTCATTAACAAGCAGGGTTGGGTCTGATTAGTTTGAAATGTAGTCAGTTACTTTATACACATTACATGGTCATTTTTAGTAGTAATATAACATAATCCATTGAATTACAAGAAAAATTGCAATCTAATCAGAATGCTTTGGGATTACTCTTGGATTAATTCAAAATCAAACACTGATCATCTTTATGTGAGCTGAGTGATTAATGGTGATGGTATGTGTTGTTGGGCAAAGCATGCAAGGTGGTTGGGCATTTTATGCACTGAACATGCATAACATGCTTTTTTTTTTTGCAGAGGGTTCTCTTTTCTCCTGGTAGGTCTGCAACAAAGTGGAGCACTTGTCTGAAAAACCCTGTGTGTCAGAATTTACTTTTCACGAGTTAATAGAGCATTGGTTATCATGAAATAATTTTAATATTGCCAAATTTTAAAGATGCAATCAAAACATTACGAAGTCATCCTTGACAATTTAACTTAATCTAGTTACATATTTTTTCCAAATGGAATCTGGGCTGATTATAGCTACTTATTACACGACTTTGTTAAATGCTCAATGACCAGTTACGGTTTTCGAGGATCTGTTATTTCTGAAGTGTAGACCGTTACTATGAATCTATGAATAACTGAACGTTGGTATGGATGAAATGCTGATCATCGCCTCTTTAAGAGCAATTAATTATATATTTTTATATTTTGTGTCAAGGAATAATGTACAGTTAGCAGGCCATTATTGCGAAATAAACTTCTTCACAGTGATTCAAGGTACCTCTACTTCATGTCGGGTTCCTGCACCACCCTGTCAGGGTTTGTTTCGCAATAATAACCTGCTCACAGCACATTATCCCTTACTTATTTTTTGTCAACTGTTTACATAATCCCAATCACATGTACTCACATGTTAACCTTGTTAACAAGATATAAAATTAACAAATATAATTACTGAATAGCTTCATTGTCTCTTCAATACTGTGAGTCAACTTATTAACTGAACTGATTAAAGGGCCATGTGGATTTAATTAAGCACTTAATTGCTTGTGTTTTGTTAATCATAGAGATTATTGAGTTCAGCTGAGGGAAAACCAACATTTCCTCATATAATGCAGACAATCATGAAGTAACACAGTACTGCTGTGTCTTCTGTTTCCGTGAATCAAATATCTACAAAGTGCAACAGTAAAAAGCACATGTGCAGGGACTTTGCTCTCCCTGCATGGCTACTTTGAACTTCTAATATTAGGCTTTAAGTTTGACACCGAATTCAACTTCAGGATTTCAGTTTACAATGAGACTTTCTGCACATATGTTAGTTGTGAGTTGCAAGGTTCCAGCAATACTGCAGGGTTTTCTCTTTTTTGTGATTTAGTCTTGTCTAGTCTTGCAGAATAATTCAAATTGTGAAGTCTAGACTGTGAGTCGAATGAATCCAGTCCTCTTTGCCTAAACTTGATGTTGCTCTGCTGCACTAAGCTGCAGAAACAGTGAAATCATATCCCAGGCTTCTAATTATATTTAATAACTTAATTTTATGATGAATAGCAACAATGCTCTCGAGGTGCAGAACAAAAGCAGAGAGAGGAAGGGAGTTTCTTTAAGGGTGAGTCATTCTGACCAACAGATTAACTCACTGGGCAGGTGAAGAGTCTCAAGCCTCCACTTGATTCAACTCCACCCAAATGACTGACTCAATGTTGAGCATAAATCTCACTGAACCAAATCTACTTATATGGAGAAGAAAGCTTTTCTTCTCTGCATGTTGTGAAAACCGAATTCATTATCACACATGATATAAATACCATGGCATCAATATTGTGCCTTCATTTTATGTTTTTAATTGCAGACCGCTTTTATTACCCTGTGACCAAGTTACAATAATTTTGTTTCTGAATGTATCTTGTGCAGCAACAGCCTGTTTCCATGTAAGCAAGTAAGGTAATACAATCCACTAAAGCTGCTGAGACTTCTCTTTTAGAGAGGATACAGTGACACCTGGTGGACATCAGTGAACTTACATCCTAAATACGACAGGGCACCTGTAATCAATATCAGATTTTGCTTTATTTTAGTGTAGCGTTGTGATAAAAGTACAGGAGACACTTGACCTTGAGCTCATATGACAAAAACATCATCTAGTGTTAATCATTTTCCTTGTCTGACTTAAAACTGGCTTAAATCTTGAATTTTATCCAAATCCTATGTTATTTGTATGTCCAAATTAAGTGATGTCTTTAGTGATTAAGTCAAATTTTTCCAATGAAAGATCCATGTACAAACTATAATCCACCTTTCTGAATTGTTACACACATTTGTGATTAAGAATACAAATATTCATTTTTGCTTCCTGGCTTTTCATCACATTTTGCTCTCATGCTTATCAGAGTGAGCACCTATCAAGGGAAGATCATCACTTTGCTGCAGCCTCATTACAATCAAAAGAAAAGAAAGAAATCGACAAGGTAACCAGCTTCCAAATGAGAAAGTGATTTGACTGGAAACCATAATATAACTGGTTAAAGCTTCCTCCAGTGAATTATTCATTAAGCAGACGTTATAGGAGTCAATTAAAAAACTTTAGGAGCCAAATCAATGTAAAACTGTAAGTTCAGTGGCAGCAGAGGTGAGCAGAGGTGTTACTGAATGTCCTGCACTTGGGTGTCGACACTGGAAGACACCACCTGTCCGTCAATAATCTCCTCAACGATGGTCTTCACCCTCCTCTCGATGTGGGGTTTACGCTCTGCAGAGGTGGAGAACGGACATAATGCATCATGGGACTGCAGTGTAATGAGCCCAATTCATGGTTGTTTTAGTGAATGATTTGAGATTCTTACCTTCCTCCACGACCTTGCTGATGACCACAGTCCTGCGCAGAGACAGAAAATATTATTTTAAAACATATTTTATTGTTTTAGCTGTTGGCCAACAACTTTTCACTTGATTTAACATTTTTTTTAAATAAAATAAAATATATATGTAGAGAAAAAAATATAAAACAAATAAATATTCACAGGCTTGCTTTTTACTTATGTATAGGACTGGACAAGCATGTAGCTAGTATATGTCTATACTAGTGATGTTAAAGATTAATCATTAATTAATTAATTAATCACCTTTTAACCTTTTAAAAATACATTAATGTATTAAAAATCAAATAACTGTGCCTCATTTGGCATTGTTGAGCCATTTGTTGAATAGGGAAACTTAAAAGTTAAGCTTCTAGTGAGAATATTGTATTGTTAGTGTTCTCCTGACTCCGTTTACTGAACTTATGGCTCTTTTTTGCCACATGCATAATGGTTGTAGGTGCTGGTGTACGTTGCTTCATACCGCTACATAATAAATTAAATCTGGTAATACCCAGTGTTGAGCAGTTTAATTCATATAATAGTAATTTGAACAATATATAGTAATATATTACTGTAATATTATTATTTTTTTCCCAGCAACTAGTAGACAAACAGTAATTTGATTACAGTTACTCTTTCAGGTAACTTTACAGTTAAAAAAGTTCAAAAGAATCTGATTCCAGCTTCTCAAATGTGCACATATTGCTTTCTTTACTTTTCTATGACAGTGAACTGAATATCTTTGTGTTGGGGGCAAAACAAGACATTTCAGGACGTCATCCTGGGCAGCCAACTATTAATCGATTAATCGAGAGAATAATCCACCAATTAATCGAATATGAAAATAATCATTAGTTGCAGCCCCATTATTTTCATTTACATATACATGCTTTCATCGCCATAATTTGTCATTGTGTATTTATTTTAGGACTTCCAAAAAACAGGAGTTTGACTTTGTTCAAGCTGAGTAAAAATGTGTTTGTGTCAAACCACATCTTAAATTTAACCACTTTAAAGGTTTGTAATATTTTGCTTAAAAAACAATATATAGACTCATATAAACACAATCCCTTTCAATCATCATTTCTGACTCACTAGAAGTGTGTGGTTGTGTCTGCATCTGTGAGACCCTGCACTCTGCCTGGATTTCCTTATTTTCTCATTATTTTGCTGTGTTCAGGACACTAAACTAACCCATAACTTCAGTGTTTGATGTCCTGGGAATGAGACTCAACAGTCAACTATTTTTCTGGTGCAGTTAAAGACAGCTCAGACGAATCCTGCTGATTCCATCTTTAAGAAGTTAAAGAAATTAAAGGTTTAAATCTCTCACCTCTTTTCGTGCAGCTCTCCGTCCAGCAGCCTCCTGTACTCTGCGATCTCCAGTTCCAGCCTCATCTTGATGTCCAGCAGCAGCTTGTACTCAGATTGCTGGTTCTCGATGGAGACTCTCAGCTGCTGCAGCTCTATCTCTAGTGTGTTGATTGTCATCTGCAGCTGGTTGAGCTGGACGCTGTACCGGCTCTTAACCTCTTCCAGACTCTGGTGCAACAACTGAATCTGCAAGACAGATGGGAAGGATGTTAGGAGAGCCGTTAGGAGAAAGTTAAACTTTCATGATCTACTTGCACAACAGTCATTTTAAAGTACAGATTAATAATTTTTCAAGTCTGTCTTAAGGGGACAGTTCACACCAAAATCAAAAATACATATTTCTCCTTTTACCTGTAGCGCTATTTGTCCATCTAGATTGTTGTTTCGGTGTGAGTCGCAGATCTTTGGAGATATTGGCCTTAGAGATACCTGCCTTCTCTCCAATATGATGGAACTAGATGACACTTGGCTTGTGATGCTCAAACCATCAAAAATACATTTTACTACTTCTACTTTGGAACGGACTGTTGATTTTGCGTGTAGACATGAAAAATGTGAAGCTGCCCTTTAATTTATGATCAGGTAACCCTACACAGGGTGCAAGTGTGCTTTTGCATTCTGTCATTTCATCTACAGCCTACCTCTGTGAGGGCGCTTTGACGACTGATCTCCAAACTCTGGTAGGACCTCTTCAGCTCTGACAGCTCCGAGTATTGTGACTTCACCTCTGTTGTACGTACCGAGATGTCCTTCTGGAGAATCTCCACCTTTTTATACAAGCACACAGATATTTGCAGTTAATACCATGACATTGCCACCTGTAAATCTTTCATCATAGTTTTCTTTTCTGATCCTGAGACCTTTTGAAATTTTCAGGGTTTCTACACATTTCCAACTTCTTCAGACTAATATTTCCAGACTTCTCAGCAGACCATATTTGACATCTGAGTACATATGTGCTAGATGTTTATTATGTCAATAAATGTGTTTCAAATTAGATGAATTGAATTTTCCCATCTCACCTTAGCATTGAACCATCTCTCGAGCTCTATCCTGTTCTTCACCACCACCGCCTCATACTGCTCCCTCATCTCCTCCAGGACCTTCATCAGGTCCACAGACTCTGTGCTGTCCACCTCGACATTAACCTGGCCGGTCTGCTGGACCCTCGCAAGACGCATCTCCTGCAACATGGAAAAGAGACACATTTTTATCTCCTGCCCCAACCAACAGATGGCGCCATTGTACTTGAAAACAGAGCAGACACTAAGACTTATAAAATCATTATTCAGTTCCTTCAAGCCCTCTTTGTTACAACTTTTTAAACATGAACCAATGGGTCATGAACGAATTTTACCTCCTCGTGGTTGCTCTTCATGTACACCAGCTCCTCTCTCAGACCCTCTATCTGCACCTCCAGGTCACTGATGGTGAGACTCAGGCTGTCTCTGACCCCTCGGAGACGAGCAACATCGCCCTCCACATTTGTACGCATGCTCAACTCCATCTCATACCTACAGAAGGAGGCCAGGTGTGGTTATAATCACATTAAATTTTCCGGTGGCTGTAAATGTTATTCCAATCACATAATATAAATCAACTGTATTTTATAAGATTAGACTACAATTACAAACATTTCTTCAGATTTAGTTACTGTATATCTAAATAAAGTGCGTGTGGATTTTAGCAGAAAGCAAAAGAGGAAACCTACTTCATTTTAAAGTCCTCTGCTGCCAGTTGAGCATTGTCGATCAGCAGATTGATAGTTTGATTCTCTCTGTATCTCCTCTGGATCTGAACAAGGGAATACAATTAACATTTATTATTTATTCAAATGTTCACTTGTTTTACTGGTACATTTATGTGCCATTTTTATACTGTAGCAACACCAAACATGATGGCGTATACTTCAAAAACTCAATTTTCTCTTTTGGGATTTGACTGAAGTCACTAAAGTGGTATTATTAAGAATGATGACATTCAGCCACTAGAGGTCGCACTCTCCCTGTGCCCGTCCATTACATTCTACTGGTTACCAGGTTGGTGCAGCTGTTGCTCAGGAACTAAATGTCACACATCTTACAGCGTTGTCACAAGAAGTGAATCCCAGATTTGCAAGTTTGTCCTTGTACCGCCCTGCTGAACTGTGATTGGCTAGTTCTCATTGCACTCAGTTCTCATAACACATTCTTATGATTGCCAGAAAGCCTTTCTAATGTTGTGAAAATAAAGCGATATAATTTTTTTCCTAGAAAAAAGAATTTATTTTTTTTTTTTTTAAATGGAAAGGTCCAAAATGAATGTTTTGTGTAAAATGTGTAAAGTTTGGTTCCTCAGCAGTTGCTATAGTAACCTGGCTAAGATTGAAATGGAACGGATTGGAATGGTAGGGGGCAGAGGGCAGTGTGACCTCTAGTGGCTGAATTTTATCAAAAACACCTTTAACAAAGCCTTGTAAAAATAAATTTTAATGACCTATTTTTAACAAAGACCAGCAGAAAAAACGTCATTTATGCAAGTCACTCGTAGCACTCTCCATTATTAAGGGATATGATTGGCTGTTTATGAGCCAGGTGTATTTGTTATGTGTTATCATGGTGCTTTGCATTTAAGTTAAATTACTGAACGTTCTATTGAACAGTTTTCTTATTGCTATTGATGAAGTGTCTATTGCCAATGCATATCACTGATGTTTTATTGCCCAGGCCAAACTCAGCTCAAAATGGCACAAATGCTGCAAAGATGTCAAAAACAGAAACCTTTGAAATGAACGGCTGACAAACAAAGATGTGTAAACTGGTTAATAGTTGTTGACAGAATAGATAATTGAGAAATACGTCTCTAAAGACAGAAGCATGCACACAAATGTTTGCTTTGCTGCTTCAGTAATCCATCATTGTGTTTGTTCACAATGTCTATACTTTCTTGTTTATTGTATTGTAAAATGAGGGCGGTACCTGAGCACGGAGATCAGTGATGGTGGCGAAGTAGGCGGTGTAGTCTCTGGCGACACTGGGAGATCTCTTTTCATAGAACTCTCTGATCTGCAGCTCCAGCTTCCTGTTGGCTGACTCCAGGGTGCGCACCTGCACACACAACCAGAGGGTAACATTACACAGTGAAAGGTAACAAAGAAGAGATGACACATGGCCAAATTATAAAGCACTTTAGTTCTGGCTCATAAATCCTGACTGACAAAAGCTAATATATTTTTATGGGGCCACTTACAGCTCATTACATTACATTACATTACATCACGATAAAAAGTTTTTGTACCAGTCTAAACAATTCCCTTCTTAACACTGAGTAAGTAAATGGTGACAGTTAAGGCTAATATATGTTCATGTTAAGGAGACAGTGGGTCATATGGTTAGTGACAGGGAAGCAGGTTATATCTATACTTGTCTATTGGGTTAAGTAGGTTTAAGCGGGATCTGTGCTGCTGTACTATATTATGACGGTATTTCTGTAAAACTTCTGTAAAACGTCTCAGCTCAACTCTGCTCCACTGCAGATAGTATTGGGTCAGCGTAGGCAGAGATAATCACAATAGTGGCAACGGTGGGAAACAAAACACACTCAGGAGCTCTGCTTTGGTCTTGAGAAGCTGCAGCTTTTCTTCACTGATAAACTTAAACCTAAACTGTACATTTACTGCCTGACGGACAACTTTTATTTAACATCACTTTTATCATGGGGACTAAATCCAAAATACTCCCAAACAGGAGCAGAGACATTTTGCACTACATCACTGCAAGACAGTTTCATAGAAAGAGTAGTGTCTGTATTTTTGACATTATCCACAATCATAACATCATGATTTCTTAATACCCCACTGTAATACCTTTATACCACCTAAGCATAGGGTTAAGTCATGTATTCATTTGTTGTCATTCTTTTGGCTGTTATAAACACACACGCATTATTGTCTACTTTTTTAACCTCTTTTATCAAAGTCTATTGACTGCGTCCTGTCTGACCTGCTTCTTTGTCATTCATGGAAAAAGTTTTCAAATCCTTTACTTGATGCTGTACTTCAGTTAAAGTTATGCAACTTCAATTAACAAAATGCACTTAATATATCAAAAGTTAAAGTACTTATATGCAGCAAAAAGTTGTAGACAAAATCTGTAAATAAATATGTATATATATATATATACTGTACATATATGTGTGTGTGTGTGTGTAT
>JAJHUR010117445.1:0-16910 GCA_027495735.1 Lutjanus campechanus | reverse complement strand
GTTGTGTCCCTGCAGAGCTACAAGTGAGGACAAACTGTCATAAACTGTTGCAACTATCAGCTACACGAACAAATTATTGACTTTACCGAGGGAGATCGTACAAACACCATCCTCGGTCTGGTTCTGAACCCGCCTCTTTACTATGACTTCCGGGTTGTAAGCCAATCATGGGGGAAACCACGTGTGACCTCAGCAAAACAGATTTTTCATTGTATAATAATAATAATAATAATAATAATAATAATAATAATAATAATAATAATAATTTTATTTAGTCTAGTAATTTTACATATGAATTGTGGAAAGATGTTCATAACTCAATAGTTAAGTACATTTTCACAGATTCTGCTCTTTACATATAAAAATATTACATTTGGTTGCTATGAATATAGTGAAAAAGATGGTAATGCATTTTTCCACATTATGCTTCAATTTTGCTTCAAGCCAAATTCCACATTCATAAATGTAAATTTACAAAAAAATGTATTTTGTGTTAGAGTTGTGTTCCTTATATTGTCTTTTTCTGCTTGATTTTGCCATTTGTTTTGTTTCCTCATCTCTTTTTGTGTGATGATGCGGTGTTGACATGTGATGACAGGTTGAAATAAATAAGGAAAAATAAACATGCCAAACAACTGTGGAGTAAACTGTCATGACTTATTGGTGATAATATCCACCCTCACTTTATATTACTTTGGAAAAATGTTTTGTTTTGATTCACTGAATATGACAGGAATCTCTGCTCAAATTAATTGTTATGGATTTTATAAAAATGTGTTGAATCCCTCTCATTAGTTATTGCATAATGCTGACATTCATTCTGCTACCACACTTAAGATTTCAACCTGTCTCAGTTGATGTACATTTGAAATGTACCTTCACTCTGCAGATTCTACTCCTGACTTTATAATAACCTTCACATAAATTGCCTGGCCAAGTTTGCATACAGAAAATAGAGTTGACAAAACATAGACACTTGTTATCAGTCATTGAGGGATTAATCATGTATCATACAAATAACCAAGGATAATATAAAATTGATGAATACCAGTAGTCGAGGTACCACTGGAAAAAAGACATTATAATAGGGTATACCGCAAAACATAAAAATGGAATAAAATCAAAAGTTAACACATATATATAAGTGAAAATGAGTTGTACACCATGTTAATTCTGTTAAATGGTTCTTTTCACAGCAGACATTAAGACTGCCAGAGCAGGAAAGGAACCGGCGTTACTTCGGTAACAACATTAACAATGGATCTGTTCTATTCAAGTGTCTATTCAATGTATTCAAGTCTCAGTAAACCATGACAGTGTGTCAATGAGCCAGCATGCACAGCACCAGGATCCTGAAACTGCAGCAGCTAAGTCAGTGAAACTGCTACAAGTGTGTCATGTATTTAACAGAATTAAAGGCAATACTCCACAAAAAGACTCATGTTCATTATTAAATAACTCATTTCTTTATTACTCATAAAATATACAGCAATCTCAGTACTGAAAGAACTCATTGGAGCGTTGAATTCACAGTCATAATTTCTATATACACGCTAGTTTCATCCCTCTTCAAGAAAAAGCAACGAAAAAAAAAGAAATCTTTTCCGTTCTAAATGAAGCTAGCAAATGTATTTTACATATTTCCAGTTAAAATGATTCAACAGACAGAAAAATGGGAGCTTTGAATCATGGTAGGATCAAGTGGTTTCTTTTTTTGAAGTTAAAGCAAGCAAAACCTGTCAACAAACATTGACTAATATAAGAGCAAAAAATATCATTCAAACAGAAGAAAATCAAACGCTGTCATGTCATTGGTTTACAGTGTTTCTTCTCACAAAGCTGAGCCTCAGATACCTCAATACTGGATCAGTGCTTCTTAGAAAGGTCTCATTACTTACCTAGTGCGCATCACAGCTGCCTCTACAAACCCATCTTTTCTCAGTAACTAATGAAGGCACAAAATGAACACATAAATAGGAACCGAAAGTACACAAATAATTTATTCTTGAAAGACTAAACCGCAATGGACAGGTCAATATACAAAGGTAAGGTAGATCAACTTAAAAATAACCTGGTGCACATATCAAATGTTTTTTTTGTTTTGTTTTTTTTATTACTCAGGTCAGTAAATCATTTTTTTCCCTAGAGGATAAGGAGTTTAAGACATGAACATGGGTATATTAAAATTTTGATCTCAAAAAATAAATGATTTTCCCCCAGTATGACTACAGACTTGAAGGACAAGTGCATTCTGACGGATGTAGTGTGCGGATATCGACTCGTTCTCAACTCATCAAGAAATTTCAAAAATGAAAACTGGCTCCTCCCCCCCGCCTGCTAACTGATAAACCCAAAAAATTCTCATCAGATCTCATGTACACAGTTAAAACTGGGTTAAAATGCATCCATGTCTTTTGGTCCCTGTCGGTTTAGCTCTCTGTTAAGTGCTACCATCCCTCTTCAGCATCTTATTGCTGCACAAAAGTCGCTGTCCACCCAACAACTACAGTTTTTAGCACTCAAGAAGTCAGTGTTGGTAAAGCAGCGGTTACTGAGGTCCAGTATCAGCTGAAGGACACCTGGTGCTGAATGAGGTCGGGATGAGTGTGGGCCAGCCTGCTTCACCTCCTCCCTCTCTTGCTCTCTGGTGGTGGGTGTAGGGGGGGACTCTTAAGGCTCCTGCAGGGGGCTTTTCTCTTCTTCTGCCCTCCCAAGCTGGCGGTGGGTGATTTTTAAGACACAGTGTGTGTGTTTATGCATTAATCGCCTCCCCATGTCTCTCAGTACGTCTCTGAATCCGAGTCATTGAGCTCCTCGTCCTTGTAGAAGCCGTCGTGATGGCTGATGTTGTTGAAGCTGCAGTAGGAGCTGTGTTCGCCGCGCAGCACGGGCAGGCTGTCGAAGGTGACGCTCTTGGAGGGGCTGGTGGTGTAGTGGTTAATGGCACTGAAAGGGATGGTGGGTGCCGGGGTGCAGGGGGACACAGGCATCATGGTGGCCAGGATGAGGGCGAGGCAGTCTGCCACATCTTTGTTGGGGGCACAAGCCAAGGCGGGTGTGTAACCTGAAACAGTGACGGTGCACCAGTGTTCAGTATTACATAAGCAGTGGTATTACATCTGTTAAACGATTATGCAATGGTTAACAGGACAAACAATGTGCCTGTGCAGTAGTGCTACAGCTAACAATTTTCATTATTGGTTAATCTGCTAGTCATTGTCTAATGAATTGTTTGGTCCATCAAAATTAAAACTGTGACAAATGCCTTTAAATTTCATTAGGCCCAAGGTGACATTTCAAATTGTTTTGTCAAATGTTTTGTCCAAGAATCCAAAGACATCAAGTTTTTAATCACATAAGACAAAAGAAAAGCTGCAAAACCTCACTTTTGAGAAGCTGGAACCGGGGAATGTTTGGAATTTTTTTCAAGAAAAATTACCCATTTTAAAGGAAAATATTTTATGTTTTTCTATGAAAGTAAAGTGAATATTTTTGGGTTGTGCACAAAACAGGACATTTTTCACCACATTCTGACATTTTACAGAGCAAACAACTACTTGATTAATCAAGAAAATGATTAACAGAATAATCAGTATTACACCTGACCCAGGCATATTATAATTGTCTGGTTATCATCCAATCATCCTGATTTACTTCTTCAGCATGTTTCCAACATTATCATGGCAAAGGTCATGGCATATAGAAAAATACTGTGAATTTACCGTTTTCATCGACTGCAAGTACACTGGCTCCCTTTGCAAGCAGCTCTTGTACCACCACAGTTAAACCATTTCTTGCAGCCACATGTAGAGGCCTAAAACAGAAAGATAAAAACATGGATGCACTGACAGGCAAGTCAATATTTTACAAATCGTCTCTACATTAATAATTCAAATCTCCACAGTAATCCAACAACACCAGCACTCCATTCCATGGCTCAGATGCAGCAAGAGACTTGACACTAATGTAATCCAAGTGATACATACGTCTGTAAGGCGGCGTTAGTGGCATTTATGAGGTTTCTGTCTGTAATCTTCTCCAATATCAACAAGGCACTGGTTTCATGTCCCTGTAGAAAACAGTTACAGTACAATGAGTATTAAAAACAACATTATATCATTTTTAACGCATTCTCTCAAGAACATACTGTATATTTGCATCTGTACCATGTAAGAGCAGTGCCACCCCTTGGTGATACAAACCTTACTGCAGGCAAGATGAAGTGCAGTGTTCTTCACAGCATCCTGCAGCGTGAGATCTGCTTTCGCACTGCTTACCAGCAGTTCTGAACAGTGACAGTGAGAAGGTGAAACACAGGAAAAACAAATTTAATGCAGTACAGCTCTGATGATTACATCCCACAGTGATGTATTCCAGTTTCACGTTAAAGCAGAGGATTATTCATACCAACAGCGTTGGTCTGGCCATTTTCAGCTGCCATCATGAGTGGGGTCTTCCCTGCGGCATCGACACTGTTGACCTGAGCATTGTGGCTCAGCAGCAGCTGGAGACACTCGACATGGTCGGTGAAGGCTGCTGCATGTAGTGGGGTCCTGCAAAAATAACAGAAATAGTAAATCTCAATCTACTCCTCAACAAATATTAATGTCAGAGCAAGGCTCATGTTTTTTTTAAATCAAATGGTGATCCAATTCATAGTATGAACTTCAAATTCACTAGAAAAATTCCCGAACATCAGGCAACTTGTTACAAAACTCTTGAGGCTGCAATTAGGGTTTCTGCAAGTTTCAACAAATTAATCTTGGACTTTTAAAGACCACTGTGAATGTAATTTAAGACCTATGTCTCAACTACAAAAACATTTGTTAAATGTTCATCTCCACTCAGTGCAGAATTAACCCAAACATGTTTTCTGATATATTTATGGACCTTGTTAAGTTTGATATTTTTTTTACAAATTGGTTTGACATGACATTCTTTCCTGCTGAAACAATGTTAGCTTAGCTCATCAGGGTAATGTAAATGTGACAGTGTGATTTAGCTAAAAGTTCAAGACTGAACTAAAATATCTCACACCTGAATGATGACTGTCAGAAATTGCAGTAGTTATACATTTATGATGGATTTTACTTGAAGAGTTTATTGTGTTTGGAATTTGAAAAAAATGCAGAGTTTGCATTAGTTTCTACTGGTTAGTTTTGTTTTGTAGTTTTGTTACAGCGTGATCAAATCCCATTTAAAAGCAAGACTGAAGTCAATGAAACCTCAGTGTCAAATTTGTATTTTTTGTATTTCTGTATAATTGTATTTAAGGTATTTTAAGACTTTAAGATGCCTAAAAATTCATTCACTGTAGACTTTTTAAGCCCACAGAAAGTCCTTGCAATTATTGTGGCAGCTGTCTGAGTGCATACCTGTTTTTACTGTCTTTGGCGTTGACAATGGCAGGGCCCAGAGTGTCTATCAGCATCTCAGCAGCACCTTCGTTGTCATGGATCCTACAAAAGAGAAAAGGGCACAATTAATTCATCTCTTAGGAATCTGTCCTTACACACCTTGATCGAAACAGAAGACAGCTTGAGGTCTTACACAGCACAGTGGAGGGGGCTGAAAGAATTGCCTTCGGCCTTGTGAAAAACCTCTTGCTCCAGCAAAACCTCCACACATGTATCGTGACCTGCAGGAAAGACAGCATTAACCACATGAGCCTTCATCTTGAGGTACTCACAGTCAGGGCGCTCTTAAAGCATTTGACCTCATCAACATGTATCAAAATTAAGCTTTTGGGTGCACAAGGAAATTGCATTAAAGACTTGCATCAAGAACAAGCATTAAAAATAAAGTTGTCCATGCCATCTTAAATCTACACTTGCTTAAGTGCTCCTTCTTATTGTTCTGGCAGCTAGCCAGTATTTAAGTGCATACATTATTAAAATCAGATGTACATCTCCAATACTAAATTTATTGTTTTTTTAAGAGGTCTTCAAACCCTCATCTCTGTACCATTGTAGCAGGCCCAGTGCAGTGGGGTGTAGCCTTGGTTGTCTGTTAAGACAGGGAGTGTTTCCACTGATTGGGCAGCATGCAGCAGGCCTCCCAGTACCCCAATGTGTCCACACGCTGCAGCCAGGTGGACTGGCGTGCGCCCTTTACAGTCTCGCACCAGGAAGTTGGCGCTGTGCTGAAGCAAGGCCTCCACACATTCTTCGTGGCCGGTTACCGCCTGCAGCCAGAGAACAGAAGATGTTAGTGTTTTTGCTGCCGACTGATCAAATCATGAATGATTATGCTTTCCAAATGCTTTGATGGGAGCAGACCATTGTTTTGGTGTTTATTCCTTCCATAGACAAATAAGCAGGACTGCACTACAGTAAACATGGTATTTGTCCAACAGTTTATCTTGACCTCTCCAATATAGTGACCATGCAGATGCATAGCATCGACACACAGCAGTGGTTAATGAGGTACAGTCACGATGACAGCAAAGGTAACACAAGCAGGGATTTATTCATCTCCTATTGTGTCTAACCTTAGTGGTTTTGTAGTAGTTTTTGAGTCATGACAAAGGCCAAAAGGTGGCCAAGGTAAGCCTTGATTTTAGCCAAGCCTTTGCTGTTAATTTGTACCTACTACCAGCTGGTGAACAGGAGTGAGGAGTTAGCAGTCAGTAAAAATCAAAGCAGTCAAAAGCCAAATGTTCTAAGAAAAAAATCGGAGAGGTTTATGATTTTGAGTAATTATGACTTGATGAACAAAACTTTGGTCAAAATATAAGACAGTGTTTCTGGTTCATTTGAATTTCAAAAACTCTTTAAGCACTTTGTTAAAAAGGGGCCAATAAGGTTAATTCACAATCAGCAATCTGCATCACTTGAAAAAACAAAAACAAAACAAAAAAAAACATGATTGAGACAACCCTAATATTTGTATATTCACAACATGATTGGCAACATTTCAAACATACAAACCACCACACTGAAAAATGTGAATGGTGAACATAAGTCTAGTTAAAGTGTATTTCAATAGGAAAAAGCTCACTTTACAAAATATAAAATCGGACAGTCAGAATTAGGATTACAAGTATAAAAAACTGTCCAGTGGTGCTGTGTCACTGTATGTAAGAATAGAAAGATCTCCTTACTCCTCTATGTAAGGCTGTCCTGCCCCACTTATCTTTGGCTTCTACATTGGCTCCCTTATTTAGCAGAGAGTACACACAATCTGTGTGTCCACTCAAGACCGACAGCATCAGGGGGGTTCTAAGAGATAACAAACAATAAAGACAGCAATTACTTTAGAACGGCAGTGGGGAAAAATATATATATTAACCACAAACAAATTTTACTTACTGTCCATTCCCATCTTGAATGTCTACTGCACTTTGAAGATCAGCATTTCCAATCAGCAAACGCAAACATTCTGAATGACCATTAGTAGCTGCAGGCAAAGAGTAAATTTCACATGTAACTTGTGACAATAAAGGGCTTATCTAATCTAATCTAACATGCCTTTAGCATAATCATAAACTTTATTTATACAGCACCTTTTAAGACATGTTAGAAAGTGCTTTAGAAAGGAAAAACTAAATTAAAACAAATTCCCACCACAATCAAATAAAATCCAGCAAATAAAATAGAAAAAAATACATTTTTTTTTCTATTATATTGCATACAGGAGCCACAAGCTCCAAGTCCATACCTGCAGCATGGATGGGGGTTCGCTTTAAGGTGAAGTCTTTGACCAGGATGGAGGCTCCCTGGTTGATTAGGACATCCACACACTCTACATGGCCCTTAAAGGCAGCCAGGTCTAAGGGTGTGCGCCCTTGGCTGTTTCTCACATCTAGATCCAGCAGAGACTGCACCAGAACCTCCATAGCATGGTGGTGACCGTGGTATGCCTGGAAGATTAATGCATCAGGAATATGTTAAGATTGAAGATAATGCCATAATAAGGATAATAGGATAAAGATAATACTCATTACTCACAGCAAGGTGCAGGGGGCTGACGGGGGCTCTGACATCAGAATCATTCAGGATGTCTGTCCCTGAGGTTTCCATTAGCTGAACAAAGTAGGAGCACAGGTTGGAACCTGCTTATAATCACTACAGTTATGGTACAACAGACATAAATACTCAACAATAAATACAAAATATAAACACTTTTGTTTTTGCTGCCATCTTTCATGAAATGATATAAAAGATCTAAGACTTCTTCTGTGTACACAAAAAACATTTATCTCAAATTTTACTTGTTAATTTGATAAAATCTGTGTTTGTGAGCACTTCATCCAACTGACAGGTGTGGCATAAAGAGACACTGATTAATGTGTGCCTTGGACTGGTTACCAAAAAATGCAACTCTAAAATGTGCAGTTTGAGCTTGGACATTAATGAGGCACTGACCTATGACTTTTTCACACAGGCATCTTTTTTACCCCAGGAGGGCAAAATCATGACCGGCCCTACTCTACCTCTGATTGGCTTACCCTGATATTCTTACATTAACTCTAACCAATCACTCCTCATGCCTAAACCCTAACCAACCCAACCAACAAAGGCAATGAGTACTAGCCAACCTGTGTCTTATGCTACGTCTGAGACAACGTCAAAAAAGTACGCAAAAAACATGGCTGACAGTTAATAATTAACGAGTTTCTTTGGCAAGTGTACACTCAAGTGACCCCTCAACAGTGCAGCCTCTTTGCAACACAGTAACATTATTACCAGTAACACTGGCAATATATTTTGACATCAATTTACATGCAGAACATGTTTTACTGTATTATTGTGTGTATTATGTTAGTCTATTATGGGTGCTGCCATTGCTGTGTGACATCACAAATGCTTCTTCACAAAGGGGGGAAGATGGATTTACCCAGAGTTTACAGTAGGACCTCCAACTCTGAGTGGTGTCCAACTGTACTATTTTATAGTAGGAGGTTGGAAACCTTCGGGCTCAAGTTATGTGAAATAAAGCATTCATGATGCTATTTAATCAGCATCTTGATATCCCACACCTGTCAGGTGGATGGATTATCTTGCTTGCTATCTTGCTAAACACAGATTTAAAAAAAAAATGTGAACAATATTTCAGAGAAATAAATATTTTGTGTGCACAGAAGAAGACTTAGATCTTTTACTTCATCTCAAAAATGGTAACAAAAACAAAAGTGCTGCATATGAGTGTAGATGGCATTGTGGCTTACTCTGAAGGCACAAGTCAGAACAAAGATCCACAGTCTGAATGATGAAAGGGTTTATGTGTATGTATTGCTTGTTATTCTTTCTGATGGTAGTTTTATAATGCCTGACGAAGCTCTCTTTTAGATCGGAAATTTGCTGGGAGCTATCGTTTTCAGTTTGTTTTCTGATTCAGCAAAATAGATGTTTTTGGAAGTGTGTGCCCCACACTGTGTTTTATTGATTCTACCTACATAAAAAAATCCAAACATACACAAAAGAGAAAAGTACAAGTTCAACTCACCACATCTAGAGGTGTTTCACTTGCAATCTGTAAAAGAGAGTGGGAGAGACGGCATTGCATTAAACATCATGACAATATAGTAAAACAGTGATTTTGGTTGTTGTGCTATGTGCTCTGGAGTGAAGGTCTCACCAGCTCCAGACAGAGGCGATGTCCATACGCCGAGGCGTAGTGCACAGCATTGTAGCCCTGATTGTCCCGGATCCCTGGATTTGCATCATTTCGCAGTAAATATTCCAGGCACCTGCAGACACAAGAAAGAGGCTCTGGTCAAGGAAACGCCATTGTCTCACAAATCTTCTGTTGTCACAAAACATAACCAAACTGAGCTTATATCCATGAAACCTCTGAAACATAACCCTCCTCCCACCTTCCTTTAAGAAACTGAATTTTCTATTTATTACTCACTTTCCATCTGTGTCAGAGGCAGCAGCATAGTGGAGAGGTGTGCAGCCCCGCTCGTCTAGGTCATTGACGCTGGCCCCAGAGCCCACCAGAGCAAACAGGCACTGGTAGTTACAGTTGGCAGCAGCATAGTGCAGAGGGGTCCTGGAAAAGCAAACATAGCTCAGTTCCCTGTTCACGTTTGACCAAGAAACTAGGAGAGCACGAAGTCTCCAAATCATCCATAATTTAATGCTACAAACCTGCCAAAGCTGTCCTTTCTATTAAAGTCTGCCCCCGTGTTGAGGAGAAGATTGAGACATTCCAGGTTTCTGAGGGGTTAGGGAGATTTATAAGATGATGCACTGATACATATAATCTTTTTTTTTCAATAGGTCATGAACTGCATCTTAACACTTGCAGTCAACAATAAACATACTATTCAGCTGTACTCACCCTCCAGCAGCTGCAGCATGTAAACAGGTCCTTCCAAAGTCATCAGGAGTATCAATATCAAAACCTGCACCACAGTAAAAGATTATGAACAAGATCCTGCATAGTCTACATGAGGTACAGAACGGATGTTGTGCAGTTTTAAATTTTTGGATATCAAAAGCCCCATTTCCACCCAAAGTACCCAGAGGTTTTAGTCCCAGGAACTACTTTTAAAAAAACTAATGGTTCCCTCAGCTAGCTGTTGTCTGTGTTTCCACCACGGTGTACAGACCAAGAAAGACAAGGAAAATTAGACCACTTACAGAAGTGATGTCTGTTTTTCCACGTCATTTTTGCCCACTACTATACAGCAATGCTAACACAATATAAAGTGATATATAGGTATCATTATTTGTGCTTATTTGTGTGACACTGAAACAACAGTAAGGACTTTTGTCCATCTGTTGTATGCTTTCTTCTGTAACTCCATGTTGATGTGTCAAAGCACAATGGACCAAAAAAAAAAAAAAAACTGGTTTGCAGCTCCAGATTTTTGAAAATGGTGCCTGAAATAAAATGCTGTAAGTGCTTGATCAATCAGAAATAAAGCACTGTAACCCCCACCCCCAAAGTTTATGTAGTTTTGGAAAGTCCAAAGCCCAAAGCAGGGACTTTTATAGGGGTAAAATAATGTCCCTGTAACTTTAGACCCTGGTGGTGGAAATGCACTGAGTGACAAACCTTGTTGAGAATTTTAACTCATTACAGTGCAGTATCTGAACCAAATATAAAACTTGTGTCATTCTGTACTGTGAATGGTTGAGTTAGCACTCGCTCACCTGAAGACAGGAGCTTTCGGCAGCAGTCAGAGAATCCACTGAGAGCGGCCAAATGCAACGGGAACATACCGTGAACCCCTCGTCTGAAAAAGGCACAATCATGTTGATTTACCCAGAACTAAGGGTAATTATCACTATTAATAGTACAGAATAATTGGTATCAGTTACATAACAGACACTGCATTAAACATTCAGCTCCTCCACGATGTGTTAAGTTGAAGCAGTAGCTGAAAAAAGACAGGCAGGCTCACTTACTTAGCCGTGTCAGCTCTGTTAGTGATGAGGGTGTTGATGAGCAGCTCGTGTCCATATCGAGCTGCAATGTGCAGTGGTGTATTTCCGTTCTTATCTTCACAGTCAATCTCAGCACCTTCAGAAAACAAACAAACTAAGCACTTACTTGGTGTTACATTGACAAGAAGTTTAGGGTTTTACAGTCCAGCGTAAGCAACAGAGTCAGTGAGGCTGAAATTTTAGAGGAGCTCACCATTCTCGATGATTGCTTGAGACCTAGAAAATCTCCCGTGGATGGCTGTCATGTGGAGGGGAGTCTTACCATCTTTACTCTGGAGTGAAACAAAAACATGGTGGTGTCACAATGCAGATCTATGGCTTTCAGCTACCAAGTGTATTCCCCAAACAACAGGCTAAAACAGAATTTCTGACATCTATCAACTGTAGAAAATAAAGGCATAATGACATTTTAGCTCTATTACACTAATAACACAAACAGTTACACACAAGCAACAAGTGTGAATACAAAAGTCACAAAAAACTCCAGGGCACTCTTTTAAAACAATTAAAATGCCTTTATTGTCACGGCATGGTCATATTAGGCCTTTTAACAAACAAACTTCTGACAAGAGTAAAAAAAAAAAAAAACTCCCTGACGAAAGCTTGATGCTGAAAATGTGCTGTGAATTTTGCGTACACTTGTCTCTATCCAAAAAGCCCCTCGAACAAACTCATTTTGAGTCCAGAAATTGATCCTATCGTAAGATTTTTTTTATCTCAACAAGTGTGACTGTTTAAACACTGACTCTTGACCACAAAAATTTAGTTTTTGTTTTGACAGTCAATAGTATTGGTGTGATGTAAATGGGACATAACTGTAACTGGGAAAGGAGTGCCAGTTATTACACAACATCTTTCCCAAATCACAATGAGTAATCTTTTTTCCAAGTAATCTGAGTTAAAATAACAAAAGGAGACATTCTGGTTTTTACTCACCTTGATGTTGACGTCAGCCCCGTTGCACACTAGTAGCTCCAGACAGAGTGCCCCGTGGCGTGAAGCGGCGGTAAAATGAAGTGGTGCAAAGCCCTTCTCGTTTACCTGGTTGACATTTGCTCCACACTCGATGAGCTCGTTCACGACCACGTCCTGCCCATTGTAGCAGGCCACGTGGAGTGGCGTGTTGCCGTACGCATTGGGCTCATTGATCTGAAGACAACAAGATAAACAGGGAGAAGTCATGACACCGCTGTTTTCACCACCAATACAGTGGTATTATACTGACACTCTTTTAAACACAATATAAAAATCTATGGAGTCCTTATCCAGAAAATATGCAGTGCATCAGGACGTGTTTTTATATTATCACGTTTCTTCTCTCAATAAGATGTAGCAGTGTCTAGAATGTGAGGACAATAAGCTAGTGGGTGGAACTTACATCCACCCCCAAGTCCAGGAGGTATTTGACAACGCTGATCATTCCACTGGAGGCTGCTGCATGTAGGGGGGTGTAAGATTTCTTATCTTTGCAGGCCACCTCGGCTCCATGAGATGCCAGCAGCTTCACCACTTCTATGTGTCCTGAAGACAAAAAGAGAATGATTTAATTACATGAATATGCTATCAAGACGTCAACTACTTCAGTTGGTTGTATCAGATCATGATTATTCATTTTAATATTTAATTTTCGGTGCCTTTAAAAAAAGAATGGAAAAAGTATTTTTAACTACATTCTGGACACTTTCATTGACCACAAGTTCAAAAAAATGCCTCAAGTTACACAGAAAAGTAATAATGTGAAAAATCTGCATGGTTGATTTATTACCCATGTAAGCTGCCCAGTGGATTGCACGGCGGTCCCTCTTGTCAAAGGCATTGATGTTTGCTCCCCTAGAGAGCAAGAGCCTCACCATCTAACAGCAGACACAGAGAAAAAAAGAGCAATCAGGAAATATGCCAAAAGATGCTGCAACCTGAGCACTACTAAGTGTGCTGCCTTTCAATCATTGTGGCACCTCAAATAACCATTCTGTATACGTGTGTTTAATGCTTTACTACAAGGCACAATACACTGACTCTGCTTACTTGAATGTAATGTAATCTCATGAATTAGATGAGTCTCCACAACACTATCACGTTTTTTAAATTGCTGAGCAAATGTGGGTGGAAATTTTTCATCTTTTGCGTCTCAATACAGATACATCAACAGGACATTGAATATGAAACTGTCAGTTTCCACAGTCTACCTGCTCCATGCTAGAGTCAATATATAAGTTTTTACCAAGTTGAACGTAGGCTACAACTGCATGTCTTCACCTCGGTATTTGTTGCGTGATGTCTGAGAAGGTCATCTGAACAACTTTTATGCGCTTGATTTGCATAAACAATTCATTGGACAAGACATTTCCTTTTTTAAGATAACTCATTTGCATGTGAGTATATGACTGGAAAAGTGTCAACTGTGCACCTAGCATCCTGGAATGTGTGAAAACAATTTATGACTGACAGCCTGCAGTGTCTGACCTCATCCATGTGGGAAAAAGATGACATGTTAATTTCTAAACAAGCTTTGACTGGTTCTTTCGAAAGCAGCTTTATTGTTTGTTGAGCTGCAGCTTCTCCTACTTGAGTTTGTCTTTATTCAATACTCTGTACATCAATACAAGAGAAGCTCAGTTTAGTTATTTGTCTAAAATAGAATGTAAGAATAGACCACAGCACATGCCAAATTCTGTAAGTACAAAACGTTACTGTAATTTGTTGTTAAAGTGTACATTTTTCACTGAATGTACAAAAGAATTCCAACACAAAATGTTTAAAAAACATAATGACAGAGAAACAACCAATAATCAAAGAAAGAGGAACAAGGGACTACAATGTTTCTCTAACTAATGCAATGTGTGTTATAGCCATCTATATATTTGTACAAGATGTGGTGATGGTTGGCTTAGCTGCTAACCATATGTAGTCAGCAGCTATATGGGGATATGTTTCAACTCACACTTCCTAAAACAGGCAAAATGTAACCATTGTTAAGTTGTTCTGTATTGCTATAGTACTTGCTACAATGCTCATTGTGTTTAAACATTTATGAGGGAAGTCTCAACACTTCCTCTCAGTAGGAGGAGAAAATGAGGAGCTTATACTAACAGCCAGGTAACAGCCTGGTGTGATGGTTTGTGTATGTAGTACATGCTCTCTAAAGAGGGGAATAACTCTCAATATGAACAGTACTGAAGTGGTTATACTTTTCAAGTATAAAAAAAGATAAGACAGACTGTACAGCACTGCCTCTTAAAGTTAGTACATATTTTGTTTCTTATAGAAATAGATATTCCCATGCATTGCTATTTCTATCCATTACGGTACAACTAAATCAATACTTAAGACATTTAAAGCACTTCTTACAGGTACAGCACACAGCTGAATCAAACAGTACTTTGGGCTTAATATTACCTCCAGATGCCCACTGAAGGCTGCATGGTGCAGCGCAGTCCGGCCTGCTCTGTCTGACACATTCACATTGCTGAGCAGTGGGACAAGGGCTTCAGCACAGCGTACAGCTTTATTTGCTGCAGCGATGTGAAGCGGCGTCTGCCAGTTCTTGTCTCGGGCGTTTACGTCTGCAGAGTGTTTCAGCAACACCTGGACGGCCTCCTGCAAGAGGTCGTCACATGTAGGTTTAAGTATCATGCCATTAAGATTTGTGAAACGGTGCAAAACTGTGTGTGTTATCCAGAATTAGAGGAACACTGACATACCTCACTGCAGGAGGCCACAGCCCGGTGCAGAGGAGTGAGCCACTTGTTATCTTTGGCATTTACTCTGGCACCTACAAGTCAGAGGACACTGGTTGTCAGACTGCGGAAGGTCATACATAAATAAATTCTTGCATGCATTGCAATTCTCTCTTGAAAAATTATAATCGATGTAGAAAAGTCAATAATCACATATTTAAAACCCAGTTCTGAACATTGTGATCACCTGTAACAGTTTTGTAAGACCAGACTGTACCTCCTTGAGGCTGAACCAACTGGATGGTGAAATGTAAACATATATGTCATATTTGCTTTCTAGACTAGACTACTTCTTGAGTTTTGGTGGTGATGGTGGAGCGGGAACAGCAGCAGATGGATGGAATCAGACCAGCAACCTCTGGCTTAAAGGCAGGCGTATGGAAGCATTTTGGCCTCTATGAAGTTGAAGGGAAAAGGGACCTGGGCAAAAGTCACACTGTATGCAACAGCATTTATAAAAGAATATTGCAAGTAATTTCATCGGTTCATTGTCTATTAAGGGTTTTTTCGGTGCGTTCCACCAGTCCTGAAAAAAAGATTGTATGGGAAACACTGCAAAAGCAGACTGCAAAGGGCACATTCAAAAGTATTTTACAAGATTGAATGCAGATGCACCATCTGGCCACAGAGGCATAACAATATTCTGAGTGTCACATTTGAAATATGTCATTATGCTCTCAGACAGGTTAACACTGGCAATCATTTACCACTCCCTTCAATACCAGGAGATCCCAGTTTGTCAGGACCTCCATGTACAGCATGGAGAATTTTTTAGGTGATTTTCAAAGGTTTAAGTAGATGCAAATATCACAAAGAACAAAGACAAAAAAAACTTGAAAAATCACCTTCTCAAATCGGTCAAATTAATATGTCAATTTGTCACATATTAATAATAACAAGCTCATATTTTTGACATCAATTCCATCACTTCTGCTCTTTCATGTGATTGAACAGATTAACAGCCTACCCAGACCATTTCCTAGAAAATCTGATGCCTGGGAAACACTCCTATTATATACGTATATGGTAATGTTAAACCAATATTTGTATCCTAAACTATTTTGCTTTCAGATCTGTCATGCACTAGACTACTAGAATGACAGAAATTTATATGGTTTGTATTTTATATTTGTCTTTTTAACATAATATATCTTACATAGAAACATTCATTCCCTTTTGAAAAACATACCTGAAAGAATCAGCAGCTCTATAATTTCTGCATCCCCTAGATAGGCAGCAGCATGCAATGGAGTTCGTTTCTCATTGTCCTGTAAAAAGTGAACAGAAAGACATTAGTAGGACTAAAGAGAAACAAAACATATTAACCATCTTTATTTTATACAGTGTCTGTATATAGTCATGGTCTGTTGTGACATTAAAATACACAGACTACTATGTGTTTATTTATTCTTTATTATTTGCAACATTACAATGCGAGAAAAAAATAAATAACCATTAAATGTTAACAGACACTCAGTCCCCATTCATGGTTAAGAAAAAAAAAGTGGGTTTAACAGAACTCCACTAACTTGAAAGGGCTTCCACTGAAACTCAAGCAAGTACAAACCAGCCTTATTTTGAAACAAACACCCCCACCGCGCAGTAATGATGAGGAATGCAATAAAATAAGCAGAGCCAGATCATGCCATGGGAACCGTAAAAAGAAACTATGTGCTTTTTGTACTCTGCAACTATCAACTAAAAGAGTTATATGAGGCCGTTCAAGGACAAGATACATTAGAGGTTTTAAATTCAGTGTTGTGGGGATGTTTTT
>JAJHUR010117444.1:6666-36819 GCA_027495735.1 Lutjanus campechanus | reverse complement strand
AATATATGTTTATAATATGTGTAATTCACAGCACAGTTCAAACAGGATCAAAAAATAATTTGTCTCTTGCCTTTGGCTGCTGTTCATAGCCAGCTAACCTTCTAAATCACTGTGCACCACCAATCCATAATGAAAAAATTAGTTAGCTACATATTATTAAAACATATCAGCCAGTTAGCTGCAATTTTATCCCAAGTGTGCAGACTCTTGTGAGCCACAATGGGTTGTTTTGTAATTTCACGAACACGAGACCCGAAAACATTCGATGCAAAATATGTCTTAAGGGGATGATGTTCTGTCTATCAGCTAAGCACTGAAGACCCTCGATTGAACTTTTCTGTATGCGTATCTTTGACAATCAATGCCAAAAGCGTAATTTTGTTGCGGAGATTGAGGCCAGGGAGGCTCATGTGAGGTCACTTATATCTGTTTTGACATTGTGTGCAAATCTAGGGTGAACAGAAGGCCACGGTTTTGCAGTAACGAAACAGAATTCAAACTGAAGGCTTTGACAGCTTATTACAAACATCTTTGAACTGTGTTGTTTTGGATGGCAGCTACAAAGAAAGCAACCACCCATTAGCAAATGCCTGTTTTGAAATTGGGAATGGCAGACATTTATTTAAGCCAACGAGGGAGGTTGATGAAACCTCAGATGAAACCAAATAAGATTTACTGACTGCCACTGCTCCATGTATGCTGGTATTTCATTTAGATGGAAACACATTGTAGCTCTAAAATGATCCACTGGAGAATTTCCTTTCATCCTGTTAAATTATTATACCTTTAGATTCAGATAGAAAATAAGCACTACTTCAGCTGTGCACAGTATTATTCCTCAAAATGGCTGTTTTTGACAGAGTAATGACTGTTTTCTAGTTGTCAGGGTGTGTTTTTTTGATTTCAAGTTAAAAAAACAAAAAAAAACAGGATATTTTTGAAGTCCTCAATCTGTGGCCCAATCTGGTCTACATCCTCAACTAAATGAGAGCTATTCAGATTTATCCATAATGTGGCTGTTGATAAATTGGTGCTTTAATTGTTCAGCTCAGGGATCTAAAAGCTCTTCTATTCACTAACAAAGCAAGTAAGCAATCTGAATAGACACTACGGTTGTCAGACGACCACACGGTCCTACACAAAAATTCTAATGCGTGTATTTTTATTTTCTTTGAGAGCAGGTCTGAATTTTAAGTTTTTGAAGCCTGTTTCTCACAGTAGCTTTGGTTTGACTCAGGAATGACTCAGAAGCCTGAGGCGGTCTCGCCAAACCTTGCACAAAAAAAAAAAAATCAATAGGCTACTCCTTTATCTGCTGTGTTTGTTGTTAGATAAAGAAGCGTACAACGGATTCATCCTTTACATTCTACGGGGGAAACGTTCAGGCTCTCGACATTTAAGCAAAAATATGATCATTGCAAAGGTTTTTAAGGGGGATCGGCTGAGGCGGCGTGTTTCAATATGGAAAACAAGTTGCTTTCTTTCCTTTTTATCTCGTTTTTCATTTGGTCTTTTGGTCAAGGCTGTTGAATGTCAGATTTGCAGACAATGATTAATGTCTTGGTTTGGGAAGTGACACATCAGGTAGTCACTGACACGTTATTTACATTTCAAGTTTGCAGTACAAAGTCTGTTGCAAGCAAACAGAACAATGGAGACTGAGACACAAAGAGATTTTTAGATTAAACAACTGATGACTTTAGCAATAACGGCAAGAAGTCTATGGGAAACTGTTGCACAAGTATAATAACTGCCCTCGGGATTGGGTTCTTTATGGATGGCGAGAAAGGCTTTGGCGAGTTTTTCTTTTAACATTTTGTTGTAGCCATAATGTTTTAACTCAGTAAATAACATTATCTTTGAGTTAAGAACAAAATAACCCGAGGAGAGTCCAGCTATTTGTATGCCACAGAAGGCCATGATGCTCCATTATGGTGTGACAAACTAACTCCTGGGATGGCTATTTCAAGAACTACTTCACCGTCCTCTTGCTTCTCCTTGATATTAATACACACTACTGTATGCTGTTTTTTTTTGTGTGTGTGTGACTCATAGGGAGCAGATCTTCATCGCACCATCAGGCGTCCAGAAAGAGAGAATACAGGTGAGCAAGATTCTAATCACAGTGAAATATTGTTCTGCTCAGTACAAATAATCAGAGCTGTGATTTTGGATGATGATTAATGTGTTAAATCACACGTTTCTAATGTTTGCGCTCCTCAGCCAGAAGACATGTTTGTGTGTGACGTGGAGGAGAGGGACATCAGCTGTCCACCTGCCTGGAAGAAGTTAAAGAAGAGCCAGTGTACGCCGCTTTTTATGAATGCCTACACGATGAGAGGTGAGTCACTCTAATACATTCATACACACGCGCCATCAGTTATCTTTTTAATTAAATCAGTGATACACTTTCGTCTGTCAGAGTCAAATCCAGGGTGTACTAAAGCAAAGAGATTTCATGGCAGTTTGCAATGTTTTTAGGTGTTTTTTTCAAGTGAAAAACAAAACAAAACAGAGGCTATTATTATTATTGTTGTCATTTAGGGCAGCTAATGAATATTGTTAATCATTACTGATTGATCTGTCGATTATTTTCTCGATTTATCAATTAGTTTCTCAATTAATTTCTCAAAGCCTGAGGTGATGTTCTCAAATATCTTGCTTTGTATTCAATTTATATTCAGTTATATTCAGTTTACTTTCATAGAGGACAAAAGAAACCAGAAAACACTCACATTTAAGACGCTGGAATCAGTTTTTTTTTTTAAATACTCAAACTGATAAATTGATTATCAAAATACAGAAGTTAGTGATTAATTTAATAATAGATTAATTGTTACAGCTCTATTATTATTATTGATATGTTGTATAATTAATTAAATATTACAAGGGGGCTTGTTTCAGTGAGAATAAAAAACACTCTGTCTCGGTCTGCAAAATTTTATAAGTGCACAGAGCATTGATAAATGCCAATAACCAGGACCAGTATCACTAGTACCTGTGACAAAATATGAAAATTAATACGCAAATAATTGTAAATAATAAAACTGAGTTGGTTCTTTAAGATGTACATATGTGACATTTGCACAGGTGAAACTTGCAGGAAAGCTACGATGATTGGTCAAATTTGGGGAGAAGTTGCGGTGTTTGGATAAAATTGCAAGGTTTTGCTGAATTCTTGGGGATTGGTTGAATTTGTGTTAATTGTTGTGATTGCAACATCACAACTCCCTGGAGGGACTGGAAGAAAGAAATGGCAAAACAGAAGAAGTCGTTTTTATTTGAACATAGACGTGTCTAATTTGAAAGGCTGAATGAAATCGAAAAAAACTGTTCCTGAACATTATGATTATGTTCACTTAAGGTGAAACACCTTTTTGTCATTGAGATTTTTGAAAGTGAGATTAAAAATGTTTCATATGAAAACAACAACAACAACAACAAAAAAAAACCTTCACTGTTTTTTCTGACTTTATGAGAATTTTTCATGTTAAAAAAACTACACTGGATTTTTTTATGAGGGGAAAAAAAGGCTGTTTTTCTGAATTCATGAGATAATTACTCATGAAAAAAATGTCAGTGTTTGTCTGAATTTATGAGAGACCTTCAGCAGGCTCTCTATGTGCAGAGCCAGCTCTCACGTGGAGGCTGTGGTTTGTTGAAATACTGCTTTTAGATAAAATTCCCGAAAATTGCAGTCAAGGTCACATTCACGAGATATCATTGTTGAATAAAGGCATTATAATGAAAGGTCAACATTTTAATGAAATACCTCACGCAAAAGGATGATCCTTTTATCAATTACTCATCTCCTTCATCCTGGAACGTCAGGTCAAAGGTGTTTTCAGTTTGCATCCTTCACTGATAATGAAGCCTCTAAAACTAGAACTCATTACAAACACAATTTAAATTGGACCAAAGAATTTCAAAGCATAGTCTGCCTTGATGTCTGACGTGCTTTCTCTTCCTTTTTACAATAAGAATTTGAAAAACACAACACCAGCAGACGACACTCAATCTAAATCTGCTTTTCCTTTGCTAAAATACAGGGGCACAGGCAGTTATACACACCCACTCCAAGGCTGCTGTCATGGCAACACTGCTGTATCCTGGCAAAGAGTTCAGGATAACACACCAGGAGATGATCAAGGGGATTCGTAAGGGCACCTCAGGCACCAACTATCGGTATGTAATCAAGCAGCAAGGATTAGTGAAGTCCAAAGAGTTTCCCAAGCGTTTTCATTTCTCACTCAAGTGGTGGTTTGGAAAGTCTTGGTAGGGAAAGTATCTTGGCACTTTTAGTAGAGATCATAGCTGCAAAATCGCTGTTTTGATCGGCAAATACAGACGATCCAAAGAGTGTATGCGCAGGACGCGGCCTCTTGTTTGTAATGAAACCGTTAAACTGAGCTTCACTAATGTAACCAAAGTGAGCTCAAAGGGTTACTAAAACCTCAAACTTAAAAAATGCAACAGCATAACATACCTCAGAGTCTTGCCTGTTCCTCATTGTTAGGGCAGAGCCAGAGAACTCGACTGAACCAAACATTCAAATCCAAACACATACAGGCATACTTTGAGTAAAGTGTCCACGTGCACCAGCAAATGAAATGTGAGACTTATTAATGCTGCTGTTTAATCAAATATAAGACCATTTTTGCAATAGAACTAAACACCAATCGTAAAAATAAAGGTTAACTCTTCTGAGTAAATACATATATAGTCAGTTAAAAATAATAAGTAAGGCAAAATGACAACAACTGACATGTGTCCAATTACATTAATTAGCCAAAACCTAAAAATTCAACAGGGTAACAGAAGCATTCAAATTCAACTGTTGTGCTTGGAGTGAATTTTACACTATTTCTTTATGTATTAACCAGGGATGACTTGATACCATTTGATACTGCAACCTTGAGTATCTGCTGATACCAATCCAGTACCGTATTTATTCCGCTCTCAAACGACTAAGCTCTTAATAATATATTTGGATGGATGCACTGTGACTGACCTATCTAAAAAACACATACTGCTCAAACTGTGAAACAAATATTCTACTTCCAAGAAGGAAGAAATAAATAACCCACAGCATGATTGAGTTATTTCATACTGGTGCTTCTTTTTATTTAAACTTTTAGCAACAACAGCATGCGACTCAAGTTTTGATTAATGGATCACATCGTGTAATACTTTGTCTTTTTTCCCCTCTGATTCTGGCCAGTATCGGACCAAAGTCAATGCTGTTTATCCGCATCAGCATTGTTCCTAGTACACTTACCATAATAGTTATCCTTTAACTATTTTAGTGTTATGTGTTGCAGCACCTTCAGCTATACACTGAAAGCAGTTTGTCACAAAGCAAGTTTGGACCTGTTCTCAGAATTAGTGATGCACAATATTGGATTTTTGCTGATATCTGATATGCAAATATTTCCAAGTCATTTTGACCGATTACTGATGTTTTTTCCTCGTCTGTCCTGTAATGGAGTTAACATACAGGGTTCAACATGTAGCATGGCCAGTGGGCACAAAAAGCTACTCTGTGGCTATCGAATATTCCATACATTTGGCTCCCTGTGACCACCAAGTTTTACTCTCATACTGCTAGTTATGTTTTTACATAACTTTACATTCAGGCCACCAAAAATGCATGTTGGTCATCAAACTGAGGCACTTTGTGGCCTGTGGAGCCAGTGCTTAAAAATATTAGCGTCTATCCCTGCCTCTATTTGTTCTTCACAAATTCATCGTAATGATTAGGACTGCCGCTCTCAAGGTGGGCAATTAAATTTGTAGCACTGAAGGAATGTGACTTGGCTCCTCCTCACATGACCAGCACTGAACAATCTTTGCAAATAGCAGCTCAGCTATCCTGCCATCCCTTTCGGACACTTCAGAAAACCTTCACACTGCAGACATACTCTCGTTGCGTGCACATAATTAAAGTGTCATCTTATCGGCCTGTCACATTGGCAGAAATGTTCATTTTTGGCTGATGTGTTATTTCATTTTAAAGCCTTCATCGGCCCGATATTATCATGCACATGTACTCAGAATTGTACAGACTTTTCGGGCCTGAGAGTACAAACTTAAGCACAGGGGCAGAGAATGTCACTAACAATATTTCAGGATGATTCAAGTAAAATTCAAGTCTAAGATCAAGTAAAATACATAAAACTTGCCTACCAATTATAATTAGTCAAGGCGGAGTTTTGGCACACTTATGATCAATCTGACAGAAATTTGCAGCGTTGCCTGTGGCAGGTGCCAGCTTTGCCATGGAAACCAGCATGTAAAGTTCATGTCCTTCATCAGGGCTGAGAAAAGCACAACCATGGAACATCAAATCAAGCAGACAAAGAGAACAATCCATCACAGTCTGCAGGTATCTGTACGTAAAACACATTGAGAAACAGACAGCTCTTTCTTGGCCATGGTCTCTTTCTACATGAATGTGTCCCGTCTTGCCTTAATTTTCTCAGTAACCCAGATGCAAATCACAGGCTGAAATAAGCTGAAACATGTTCTGTGCAACACAGGCATTTCATTTTTTATTTATTTATTTATTTTTACTTCAGATTGCCCTGAGAGATCTATTATGTCTTTATTTCATGCATATAATTGGTACCATGTGAAATAATATATTTTATGTCCTCATTTCATTTAGAGGATGGACCTCACAATGTAGCATTGATTGGACATTCAGATAGGAATAATATTGTAACAGTTCAAAGATTTGACAGGTTGCTTGTTACCCGTCCAGGCAGCAGAAAAAAGGGGGAAATGCTGGCAGAGGTTTAGATGGTTCCTCTTTGGTTCGAGCTGGGAAGAAGACAGTCAGGATCCTGTTGGATTATAGCAGTAACAAATCATCATTTTCATTCTTCATTGTTTTGATTAATCATTTAGTCTATAAATGTCAAAAAATGGTGAAAAGGGTCTGAGGTGACAACTTCAAATTGTTTGTTTTGTTCAACCGACCGTCCAAAAACCCTAAAATATTCAACTTGTGATGATAAACAACAGAGAAAAACAGCAAATCCTCTCATTTGAGTTGCTGGAATCAGGAAATGTTTGCTATTTGTTCTTGATAAAGTATTTATTTACCCAGTCTCAGTACTGCGCCTGATTCTCTCTCATTGTATTACTTTGATTTAATTGTCTCACAATCAAAGCGGTTGTACAGCAGATGGAGGTGTCAGGCGTAGACAACGGGTTTGTCTCTGTCTGACAGAACTCTGATGGCAAAATTTAATGCCTGAAAAAGTTAACAGCCTGGGTGTAATTTGTCATTTTGTACCCTGCACATACCCAGGTATGATGACACCCTGGTCGTGCCCATCATTGAAAATACACCAGAGGAGAAGGACCTGAAAGACCGGATGGCTCGGGCGATGGAGGAATACCCGGATTCATGTGCGGTCCTCGTCCGTCGTCATGGTGTCTACGTCTGGGGAGAATCATGGGAAAAAGCCAAGACCATGTGAGTATTAACCTCCCAGCAGAATGTCTCTGATCTAGTTTATGATCAAGATTACATCAGTACATTTGTATTGAAGGCATATGTAACACAGAATATGGATTTAAAGTGATAGTTTGGATTATTTGAAGTGGTGTTGTATGAGGTTATCGATAATCAGTGTATTAACTACAACAGATGGAGGTCAGCATGCGCCCAGTTTGGAGAAGCAGAGAGGCGTACAAGCATGGGAGATAAGTAATGAGGTCAGCGACAAAATGTATTTTACAAAAAATCAATTTAAAGTAGCAATGCAAAAATGAGTACTGCAGTCTAAATAGAGAGTTGGAGCATATATATAATATATGGTTGAGCAAGTGGTCATTGTATGATTTATTACAGTAAATACTTTGCAAATTTCTCCTTTAAGTGTGTACTATATTAGGCCTGGGCGATGTAGCTGAAAAAAAGAGCTTAAAGCGATATTCCACCCCAGAATAATAATCCACTCAATATGTACTCACCCCTTTGCTGATGTGAGGATGGGTGAAGATCTTCAGTTCACAAAACAATCCCAGGCTTTCAGCTAATGGCAGTGAATGGAGACCACGGATAAAATGTAAAATAAAAAGAACACAAAACAAACACAAAATGTCTCCATCCTGCTTGTGTGGTGTAATCCAAGTGCCCGTGAGCCGTGACTGTAGCCTCCCAGGTAGCATGTAAACATGGCGTTGATGACGAGACTTCGTATATCTCGTGATATTTTCACACATGCATCCATTAAGAGATATACGAAGTCTCACGATACATCGATGCCATGTTTACATGCCACCAGGCTACAGTTGACATTTCGGCTCAAAACATGGTGTAAATGGCATCTTTTGTGGTTAAATATTAATGTCACGGCTCATTGGCACTTGGATTACACCACACAAGCAGGATGGAGACATTTTGTGTTTGTTTCGTTCTTTTTTCACATTTTATCCGTGGTCACCATTCACTGCAATTGTACTGGATTTGGCTGCAACCCTGTTTTCTGCTGAAACTCCAGGATTGCCTATCATTCTGGAGTGAAATATCACTTTAATGTTGGTCGATATCGATGATTATTGATCATGAAGGTTGTGACTGAAAACGTGTACTCCAAAGGTTGGAAGCAGCTAAGGTAATACAATAACTTTGTTGTTTTATGGCTGGGTGATATCGACAGAATCAGTTATCACAATATTTTTGACCAAATACCTCAATGTTGATATTGCAACAATACTGTTGGGATAACTATTGGTGCTTTCACAAAGTATTAACACAATGAGATTTTTTAAAAATAAATAATCATGAGTAATGTGGACATAATAACTGAGGGTGAAGACCAGTAATACAACAGTCTGATAAGTCCAGAAAATTACATCACTTTACTGTAATGCAGCCGTTTAAACAGTACTTATACCTTATCACAGTACAATACGGTATAGATTACATTGCTCAGCCCTACACTATATTTAGAATATTTTTGCCACTACTGTGCTGTCAGACAGGAAACTGCCATGCAAGTCATATATTGTTCTCTCCAAAGCAACCAGACTCCTTAAGTAAAAACCTTACTTTTACCTGAAAGAACGCAGGAGTTGCTGGTCTGTTGCTGCCTCGATCGGTTAGCTTGTTTGTGTCATCGTGTGACTTTAGTGTTTTAAAAGCTTAGTTCACTGTCTGATGTCTGATGGCGAGGTAAAGCAGTGAAAATATTCTAGAGTAGAACACACACACACACACACACATATAGACAGATGCTGCACTGGCCTTCTGATTGTATGGACGGTATGTCGATGTTACAACCATTTTCGTTAGATCAAGGCTGACAAATACATGCAAACGTGGATCTGCGTTTTTCTGGATAAAAAGCACTATAGTGTGTTTTCTCTCTCTCAACCAATGTCGGTGAGTGATGTTATATTCAAGGGGTTACGTTCCCCATCAAGTAAGTCAAAGCGGTGCCAACGTATGATTTGTCTCTGGGTGCTCGTCTCTGCTGCTCCAAATCTACTGTAGGTGATACACCATCAATAAGAATCACGTACAACCCCACTTCTGATAATCCAAACTCTCCCTTTAAATTATTCACAGTGTGTTTTTCTCCTCCAACGCTAAAAATCCTTCTGCATTTTGTAGGTGTGAATGCTACGACTACCTGTTCGACATCGCCGTCCAGATGAAGCAATGTGGACTGGACCCCTCAGCCCTTCCAATGGAAGAAAAAGGCATCGTTTGACATTCACTGGTGCTTTTTAAAGAGACGTTTGTTGCAGAAAGGTCAGCGGAGTTCAATCAGGAGAGCAGATTGTAATCATTTGCCTTTCACGCCGGCCTGCTTCAAATTCGATGAAATTTGATGGCGAGGGCAGATTCGGGGTTGAAGGAGATTGAATGCCCGTGATCCGGAAGCACCTGGAGGTACACTGCAAAGCACTGTGGGACAACTCATGAGTGAGCAGCTGACAGATCATGGTCCTCGGGTTCAAAAGCTTTCCTATTCAAGTCTGACTTCACTGGAATCAAGGTCTCGGTGTGTATCAGGAATGAACATGCTGTGCATTTCAACCAATCTGTAATGGTGACTAACTGCCTTGGCTTCAATCAATAAAAACTGATGAAATGGGATTCTGGAGTCACAGAAAATCTTTTGGTTTTCTCCTACCTTTTCAAAAATAGAAAACTAGTTAACGCTTCTTTAAAGGGTCCACAGTTCACCTTGAAATCAAAAAGTACATATTTTTCCTGGCCTGCAGTGCTGTTTATCCATCTGCACTCAACAAAAATAAAAACAGCACTTGCTTTGCTCCCTGTTTTCAAAAAAAGCTTGTTTCTCTCAAATAATGTTCACAAATTTGTTATAATCCAAGTTAGTGAGCACTTCTTCCTTGCCAAGATAATCCATCTACCTGACAGGTGTGGCATACAGAGATGCTGATTAAACAGCTGGATTATTGCACAGGTGTTTATTTAGACTTGAAAAAAAGGCAATTAGGCACCGAACTATGGTGATTTCACCTATTGGTTAGCACTGATTCCCTTTGTTGGTTGGGTTGATCAGGTTTTGGCATGAGGAGTGACTGGTTTACCCTGATATTCTTACCGTAACCTATCAGAGGCAGAGTAGGGCGGGTCATGTGAAACAGCCATTGTTCGTTGCCTAATAAATGTCTTTTTCCAAGGGACACCTGTGCAATAATCCTGATGTTTAATCAGCATCTCTATATGCCACATCTGTCAGGTGGATGGATCATCTTGGCAAAGAAGAAGTGCTCGCCAACAGATTTTAACAAATTTATGACCAAAGTTTGAGAGAAATAAACCTGTTGTGAGCACAGAAGAAGTCATAACAAATGGTAGCATAGATTGTTCTGATGTGAGCTGCCAAGTTTTTGGAGATGTCTGCCTTTGCTCACAGTGAGCCAAACAAAAAACAAACAAACAATGCACACTTGAAAAACTCAACAGCAATCTCTTTCCAGAAATCATGACCCTGTTACCCAAGATAATCCACAGATATGATTGAGAGCAGTTCAATGTAGGAATGATTTTCTTTCTACCAGACTACACTCACCAACTGGATCATTCATGAGTAGCCGCATGCTTCCTGCTGCACAGTGACATACTTGGCAGGTGGTGTTATGAAACTGCTCACAGCAAGGTCTAAGGATTATCCTGGGAAACTAGGTGACAATTTCTGTAAAAAATTTTTGCGCTTTTAGCATCACAGGCAGAGTGCCATCTAGTTCCATTATATTTGACCGAAGGCAGACATCTCTGTGGCTGATACTAGGGTTGGGCCGATCGTCCATCACGATGGCTGACAGTCACTGACCACCGAGCCTTCTGCTACTGTAACATCGTGTTTTAAAGGCCTTCTGTATTTGAGGCAGCGTGTCCCCTCACAGTTGCCGTAGAGTTGTTGCCTAATTTTCGTTTTTTGACACGTGGAAGAGAAAATAAATAGAAGCTGTTGCTGCTGTTCATGTTGTGTTTACTGTCTTTTTAAACACAACTAAGTTCTGATCATGTGTGGAGGCGAAGACCCAGTAAGATCATCATCATATGCCAATATGGTCAACATCGCCCAACCCTAGGTGATATCTAGGGCACCATTACTGCATTTATTTATTTATAATGTGCATTTTAAACCAATCTGTACTCTTATTTGTAATAATTTTGCATCCTAACACACTCATCTTCAGCATTATTGTTGTTTTATGCTGTGTTATGTGTTTCACTGTTGCGGTTCTGTTCTTATATTTTCTATAAGCTTACATATATACTTCCGTTCTTGAATGGGAACAATTGTAACATAAATAATTTCCCACCTGGGGATCAATATTTATGATTCTGTCTCCAAAACTCACACCCAAAAAAAAATCTAGAGGGATGAATAGCACCACAGGTAAGAGAAGAATTATGCATTTTTGATTTGTGGGTGAACTGTCCCTTTAAAACAAGCCACACAGAATGACGCCTGATGTTTTGTGTAAGTCACAAATAATTGTGGGCATGCATGTTTTGGCTTCAGACAGCAAACACACACGCAAAATAAATGACTGTGGTCATCTTGTCAAACACCTTTCAGTGAAAATAACACTGTGTGGTGTGAAAAAAAAGGACCCTCGCTGTGTCCACGGACATCCTTCATTCCCAAACCACCACTCCGGCAACAGGCAAGTGCATTTTGGTGCAGGCACCGCACACTGCCTGTAGATCGTTGCACAGCTTGCCTCCAGTCGTCTGCATACTCATTTCTCATGAAAGCCAGAGTTGTTCTTTTAACAAGCTCCCTCTGCTGCTGCCATCCCAGCGCTTCCACCACTGTACTCGCTCAAAACAGAGCACTGTCAAAATATGCTGCAGGCTTATTTGAAATTGAAAAAACCAAGAAGTATACACACACACAAAAAAAAAAATCTTTTGTGCCGCGCTAACACTGCCAAGATTCTCCATCTGATGATTAATGAAGGATTCTGGTAAACTCATTTGCATTTGATCACCAGCAACACCATAACATAAAAATGACAGTGTGAAGCTCACTGTGGTGGAGTCTAATTGTCCACTTAACAGACAAAAATAAGTTCTCAGATCTCAGTCTATGATTTTCTGAGGAATGATGTATAAAAAGCTGAGGAATAGCTGTTTAGGAAAAAAGAAAAAACAGTTCCTCAAGTATTCAGCGCTGTCAAAGTCAGATTATTCCCTGGCAGCCAAAACCAAATACTACGCATTATATATTCCAATATTCATGCCATTATGCATTTATATTAATATTTATTACCTGTCAGCCAGCAAAGTTCAGCAACAGGCACATCAGGAATGAAATATGAAGACAAAGAAGACTCACATGATATGTAGGCTCAGGGGCGGGCGCTGTAGGAAGTTGTCCAGACTGTGGAATGGGGCCGGCTGAGCACGGACACCTTTCCCATAAAAACAAAGAGTGTCAGAGCTACGATGCAGTTAGTCACTTTGAAAATCACAGAACAAAGAGGTATTATACTAGTTTTACTTTCCAGTCTACGATTTGTCTTTTACCTCAAAAGCAAAAACAGTTAGTTTTCAGAGTTTTCTTCACATTATAACCTCTGGGCAGTTAAGGAGGATGTCATTTAAACAGCGTATTCTGTTTGGATATTCATAATCAATAATTTACTTTTTACTCCTTTAAAAAGTAATAATATTACTTTACTTATTACTTGGTATTAAAAGTAATTTGATGCATTACTCATTATATTACAACATAAACTAAATTACATCACTGCATATTCTCTCTTGAGGTAGCCATGCAAACTCAGAAGAATAACGATACTTCCACCTGTGGAAAGTTAACCTCGCTCCCTCCCTCATTCTCCATCCTTCTTTTAGCTTTTTGGTTAGCAGCTGACGTAACCTGCTCTGACCTGCCACATGCATGTCATAAGATAGCCAACCGAGGTCAAAAAGTAATTCGGAGTTACTTGGATTAGTAAATGTAATATAATTACTGTTTTTGAAATTGTAATCCCTCGCACTGCTCGTTACTGGGGAAAAATAATAATATTACATTCATGTATTAATAAATGGTGGCAATTTCTGTTGAATAACACGCACAAAGTTAGAAACTTGTCTTTCTGTAAGGTTTACTTCAGGCATCTGCAGATGGACTCACAGCACAGTCAAAGAATGAGCTGGGCGGAATGGGCCCAGAACAGAGTTTTATACACACTTATAACTGCAAGGTCAAGAAAGGGTGAGCTGCATATTGTTATCAAATGATGGTACAGGACAGTCAGAAAATAATACAGCTGTTCTGGCTTGTTCTATCTTATGTTATCTTGTAATGCACGCCTTCCTCTCTCTGTCTTTAGGCACTTACAATATGCAGATACATAAGTAATGGGAATTTCCACAACATAAGTAATTTGTTACTGCCCAACACTGTTTATGTTCAGCTCTGTGCGATGGCAAAGAACCAACCAGCCAAAAGTTTGCAAGGCTGAGGTAGAGATTCATGCATAAAAGCAAAGACCACATTTCTGCTTGGAAGGAGAAATACACCTACTTTTAAATCCTATGAAAGACTTGGATATCAAGAGGTTTTTGGTTGAACAAATGAAAGAGGGAGGATTTGTTTGAATTCACCATCAATGGAAAACTTTGAAAAAAGTCACATTTTGACACAGAAAAGCAAAAATACTCCAACGGCTTCCTCCATTCTACTCTTTTCCATAATCAGAGTATGCATGGCTGCTTGTAATTATGAATATTCACTTCCATGATCCATGTAAACAGCTTAGTAGGGATATGAGGCCTGTTTCCCCAAATCTAAGTCAGGATGTTTTTGTCTGTTTTATAAAAGTTGATTAAAATTATACAAACTAAATACAAAAAACAAATATATTTGACCACACCTTATCATTGGAGAAAGTATTATTCAGATCTTAATGTAAAATTACCTTTATCCACTGTGTAAAATATATACTATTCAGGACGGCATGAGAGGTATGTTGATTCCAGGTACTATGATTAATGTCATGGTTGTACAGTCAGTGACAATGAGACACTGGAAGACTCCAGTTCAACTGGAGACAGACTGATGGTCGGGCAGGGGAGGCTGCCACCAATCGATGCTGGTTTTATGTTTAAACACAAATTATGTACTATGTATTATGACTAAACAAAAAATTAATACATTGGGGGCAAATATCTGACTAACAAATAACACCATGAACAATCATTCTAACTTAACATTAATGACTCAAACCTCAAGATAATGCAAACATAAACGTATTAAGAACAAACAAACTCACATTCTCACTCAAACAGTTGCTGTCGGTGGAGATCTGAGGGTTCTTCTGCAGGTAGTGAAAAGGGCTCACACCTGAACTCAATCCTAAACACTCTCAGGCCAAGCTCCTCCCTCCCACTTCCTGCTCCTCCTCCAGACCTGCACAACACTGAGAAAAAAAACCCATTATAAGTGAATTGGCAGAAATGGAATATAATATGTACGAATTATTGTGAAGTATTCATTATCACACTTTATAGGCCTAGTTAATCCAGTTTTAGGGGTGCAAGTAACTATTATTTTTTATTATCAATTAATGTGTTTATTATTTTCTCAGTTAATCATTTGGTCAGAAAATAGTGGACAACACCAGTCATAATTTCCTCAAGCCAAAAGTGACAAACCAAAACAGTGCAGCAGGTCAATATGGAAGATTTAAAACGCCACAACACAAAAGTGAAAGTGAAATACAATACATATAGTTACATGCATTTTCTTTTCATGTAATATTAAATGAAAAATACATTTCAAAGGCCCACTATGTAATATTTACAAGGCTATATAGCAGAATGGAACATTTTGTGTTCATCGATCATTAACAATGATTGGAAAAGCAACTAATAAAAAAAAATGATCCAAGTTAAATTTGAGTTAAATGAATGTCAGCACAAGAGCGTCAGCTATTAAATCCTACACAGCGATAATTTAAGGTGCCGCACAAACAAACGTAGGCGACAGGACAGACAGTCCTGCCAGTGTTTTGATCAACAGGTGAAGGGAACATGGCAAGATACACAGTAATGAGGCACCAAAGGCAGGAACAGAAGAGAAATAGATTCAACAGACCTCGCTTTGCTTGCTTTATATCCCTGCATTTTCTACAGTCTAGCTCACACTGACAATAATTTATTAAGGAAAACATATGAAGCATCTATACTAATACTAAGAAAAGGAAAACATGTATAGGTTTTTTCCTAACTTTGGTCGAGGAGAAAGAGAACAGGCACAGATGGAGCAGTTTGTTCGTCAGGACAAACCTCAGTACACCTAATTGTCACATCATTCTACACGAATGACACATTAACATAAACTCGTTTTGTCCAAAAGGTCAAGTAGACCACAGAAGGTCTCCTGTTAAAAGAAACTGTTTCATCCTTTTTATTACTTAAAGCCTCAATTCCACAATGGCCTTCTAACCATGTAATATAGGGCCTTGTGTACATAATAGTCAGCATCTAAAAAATATTGGAAATTAGTTTTGATCTAAATGTAAGTTTTTGTTCACTTTCCTGTACTGGATTTGAATTGTGTGTGCTTGGACATTTATTGTAAAAATTATGCAAATAAGTCCACAAACCAATCATGAAAAGTCCACTTCAGTTGCTGAGTGGGTGCAACAAAACTTTTCTGCTCCCGCTGCTGCTCGCTCTGCTCTCTGAGGCTGAGCCAACTCACCGACGGGGAACTGAGGTCGTTTTTGACACAAACAGTAATTTTGCCTCGCAGGAGTCAGTATCGGTTGTGTACACTAACATTTTCACTGCTTCGCTTCGCTGTCAGACGGCCCTTTCCGACAGGGAACTGAAGCCGCCGTCTGTGCTCTGTTCACAGCCACGAGACTCCTTTGAAAAGGGCAGTCATATTTTCTGGTCTACCGCTGCCTCGATCTGGGGCAAATAATGTTAGTTCGTATCTGAATTAAAACATTAAAACACTAAAGTCACACAATAACACAACCTAACAAATCAAGGCTGCCGTAGACCAGCAACTTCTGTGAATCTCTGTGAGATAAAATGGACAATGTTTTTTGTCCAAGGAGTCTGGTGGCACTGAAGAGACGGCGGCTACCCGACGGCAAAGCAAAGCGGTGAAAATGTTGTAAATAGTGCATACGCTTAAACATTTAGCTCATATGTTATTGTCAGTTTTCTATTTATGCTTCTTGAGTTGCAGCTCTTGCTTTCATCCTCATTTATATTTTCTCGCACTTGTGTGCAGCACCATAACAAGGCAAATTCCTTGTATGTGAAAACTTGTCAATAAAATCTGTTTCTGAGTCTGATCACAATATGCTCATTTAGTATACCTAAGCCACCAGCAAGCTATGTTCTTCCAAGACAATATTGGTATCTCTTGGCCCAGAAAATATGAATTGGCACGTATTTTCTTATCCACTTCTATCTGTAGTGGTTGTAGAACCCATGTGGATAATCCCTTGTTATAATCTCTAGTTGAAACAGACTCTTGAGCCCTTCCATCACAGAAGCTCCGAGATACCTTTCCTCGTCTTTTTACTCCCCGTTTACATTTCTGTTTGAACTCCCTCAGAAAGCGTGTTTTAATTTATGTTTGTTCATAAAACTTTAAATGCTACATACACACAGCATGTTGCCTGGATAGACAAGAAATCACATCACTGTTTTTTTGATCCTCGTCTCCTTCATCACCACAGCCATTAGCTGTCTTTTTTGGAACACATTATCAGTTGCTGTGCAGGGCATCTCATTATAAGCATTGCAGAAAATATTTTCCCCAGCCTTTTCAATCAATTGAGGGATGTATAACCGTTCAAATGCCGTAGTGGCGCCCCTCAACCCATAAATTATGTTCAAGTTCTATTAATGTGTTTGGCACCCATGTCTCAGGAGAAAAGGAACACTCATTGCTGCACCATATTTTTTATGATATTGATTAAAGTGTAAATGTGTTTATGATTTTTAGCTTCAGTAAAAGCCTTGTGACAGGCCAAATGGCAATATATATTAATATTATTGACGTTCAGACGCAAGTACTGTGAGCTTATGTGTGTCAGCCACTCAGCTCACAGTCACACATCCACACACACAAAAAAAAAAACACTTGAAGCTCACTAATGTCTCTCAGGGTCGACATTTAAAAGACAGCTTTGCATTTTGACATTCTTACAGCACTCCTTCTGACATTCTGTTCTTTTCTGGTATTTCGCCTTCATTAGATCGTTCTAACAAGAGAGTGACAGGAAATATGAGAAGAGCGGAGCCAGCATGATAAAAGAGGTGGAACTGAAACTGGAACATAGCAGTTACATGGTACTGTATGTTCCTCAACCCACCAAATCACCAGGGTACATTAAGAGTCCAATAATGGCTCTCGAATATAGTAAATTATCACTTTAATGAGTGGGTTCAGTATAATCGACTTTTTATAATCCACCCCTGAAGAGAAATTAAAGCAGCTACAAGGAACTTTCATTTTGTGTTGATTTTTGGAGGCCCCTGTGTTTCTAATGCCATAACCACAAAATAAAACATCACACATAAAATCATCTAAAGAAACTAAAAGAGATCACTCAGTAGAGGGAACAGATGATGAGGCACCTACTGCAATGCCACCACAACTACCAGATACATATGAATTCTTGGGTTATAGCCAAAAATGCGTTTAACCTTTGACAACCAAAGTTCATCTTTGAGTCTTGGTCCATTAAATGTCAAAAAATGGTGAAAAAATACAGACCAGTGTTTTCCAAAGCCAGAGGTGACACCCTCAAATGTCTTTTTTTTTAACCTACAATCCAAAGCGTTTGAGATATTGCCTTCATGAGAACAGGACATAAGGTCACAGAATAGGTTCATCCTTGAGTCCAAGTGATTATTTGTACCAAAATTGAAGAAATTGCCTCAAGGCAGAGCTAGAGACAGAGATATTGCGTTCACAAGAATAGGATGACCTGAAAACATAATGGGCCTCATGCAAGAACATTTTTGTATTCTTGAGTTAAATTTCTCTTAGTTTTTGTCGTACGAAGGCCTTATATGAACACGCCACGTCAGGCTCAACAAACTCTCGTAACTTTATAAAAAACATGTAAATTATCCACCTGTGCAAATTTGAGTGCATGTACATGTAAATTAGCATAATTAACACCCCAATAACACCATAAGGCTACACTTCCAGCTCCATATGTCAGTAAGTGTTTATTCATTAAAATCTCTGCTTTCAGAGATCCGTGAAGTAAAATCTGTCATTTTAACAGCATCAGCAATGGAATTAAAAGACCTGCTAAAGCAAAAGAAACAGGAAAAGCGAGTGCCGTGTTACTTGAAGGTCAGACTGTCACTGAAGTAAAGAAGAAATGTTTCAATATGAAAATGACTTAAAAACGACTCGTCACAGCCACAATAAGGGATGATCGATGATTGCAGTGAGAGGAGTGTTTTAAGGGGAAGTTTTCTTCACGGAGAAAGAGGACAGAATAAGTGAGGATGTTCACCTGGACAGAGACTTCATAAACCTGCATGTGCAGATATACAGCCAAAACACCAGACAGCAGGTAATGATAGATCATTGAATGAATGATGATAGGCTTTATATGTAAATTTACAATTATGCTATAATTTGAAATGTCATCAAACAGGATAATATCAGCATTTATTACGTGTAATTTATTTTTCAAACTCAAAATGTTTTCAAAGATGAAATATAGTCATTGGTGAAAAACTTCAGTTTGGGTAACAGCAGACTGACTGCACATGAGTCTATGACGGGTCTGGACCACTCGGGAAATTGTGTTCATATCGGAGAGAAAATTTAAAATACGAGAAAACTGGTGAATGCCACAAGTTCTCTTAAATCACTCGTACACACCACTTAAGACCAAAACTGTTCGTATGAGCGGTTCTTGCATGAGGCCCACAATGCCTGTGGCCACAGCTGTCACTTGAGTGAAGCTATAAAAAAAGGTTTTTCAAAAAACTGTGAATCACAGAGGTCTGTCAGCATACAATCATTAATGTGCACTAAATAATTTAAGCTGATCGGTCCAGTGGTATTCCAGACTAGCTGCGGACAAACTCTAGTTCTGTTGATCACGCACACACACACACACACACACACACACACACACACACACACACACACACACAAGTTGTAATAATAATAAAAATCTCTCCCTGCTTCTTTCAAACTGGCTAACGCTCTACTCACTGTAACTTTGCCTGGAAAAATGTAAACACAGGCTCTTCTGGTCTGCAGATCATAAAGCTGTTTCATCAGACTTTCAAGGAGAATCTGACCCAGTCAGAATAACAATATAGAAATAGCAAATCTTCTTGATGATGTTCTCCTTTGCTTATGTAGGCCATATATAAGCAACAGTATTAAGACTGTTTCATAACTGCTCAAAAACTCCTTGTGTAGTGTCCTTTATGCTTTTAGTCTTCACTAAGAAAACAATTATGCATTTTGTACAATAAAACCCTCAAGATAAAAAAAACAAAAACAAAACACACTGGAAGCACTCCAAGCCAGCAAACTTTTCCTGGTGAATATCAAACAGCTCACTGACAACAAAGCAGTATGCATTTTCTTTTGTGAGTTGAGTGCATGAGCAACAGCCACATCTGAGCGACTGACCAACACTCATGTCAGTCAAGCCTATCCACTTACAAACAAACCTCCTATTATGTTTCAACATCAACTGTTTTTTCACAAATGCCACCCATAAACGTCAAATAAAGAAGCGTACGCGAAATCAACCGCTGAGACCATTATTTCTATCGGGAAAACCTTGATGAGTGCATTTCAAGAGAGAATTGGGTTCATTAGGGTCAGTTATCCTCCTGCAGCAAGTACATGCCAGGAACCAATTGAAAGTCTATTGAAAAATGGAGTCAACGCCGGAGGTAAACGCTTTCACACCATGGTTATACTTTCACATTTTTAAAATCATCACTCTAAACCCAGTAGTGGTAAGGTAATATTACACAGACTCACCATTAAAGATCAAGTGTGTAAGATTTAAAGGGATGTATCGGCAGAATATGGCAGAAATAAAATATACAATAAGATCTGATGTGTTTTTGTTACCCTAGAATGAACCATCTACAGATATAGTAGCCCTGAACAGACAAACCATTGAGACATTGGCTCTAGATATGGCCTTTTATGTCGACTCTCCAACACACTTGGAAGGGGAGGGTGAGACTAGGTGTTTGCAATCTGCAAGCTACCTGCTGCCACTAAATCCTACACACTGGTCATTTAAAACAAGCGACAATGGGCTTAGATTTGTCAGGTGGTCAGAAATATGACTCCAAAGGCATGGTAAAGCATGAAATCCAACCATTTATGATTCGTGCGAGCTGTGGCTGTAAAAGATAAATAAAGTCTCAATTTAATACTGATGCCTCTATATGAGCTACATAAGCAAATAAGACCATCTGCAAGATCTGCAATCTGTATAATTGTTCTTAATGCCTGCTACTGGGTCGGATTCTCCTTGAAATCAAATGAAGCCAGCGTGTGTTTATATTTTCCCAGGCAGAAATACAGTGAGAAGTACTTGAGCCAGTTAAAAAGAAGCAGGAGGAGAGTTTTATTTAGATAAATCTATCTCTTATGTCATATTTTGTGGTTATTATGGTGGAAACACTACTGCTTTTATCTGGAAGGGCTTCTAAAATCAACAAAATATGAAAATTCCTCGTAGTAGCTTTAAGATAAAGATAACCTGTTAAAGACAGTTGAAGTGTTTCAGCAACAGGCTTGAACAGCTTTTTTAAAGCAATCTAGATCCACCATTGTTTGTTGTATAGTCATGCTGTGAATTTTCATATCAGATATCCAGGTAGTATCACCAAATTCTGAGAATTCTCTGCATGGCACTGGAGGAGAAACAGGGAAATACAGGTCCAATCCTGTGGATTATTTAACTTTGATCTGATATTGATAAAACCCATTGCATTTACCTGTTACTGATGACTACTGATTACTGATGAAGAATACTGATGTCTGCTCCTATATGCAACAGTTCCAACCAAGTAATTTGATTGGACAAGAGACACTCCATGAGTGCTGATGAAGAGTACACCATCACTGAGACTTTTAACTACATGTATCACCCTGTTTTACAGTTGCTCGAATAACTGTTAGTCACCATTAACGTTATAATTACGACTAACTAGTTACAACTAGACAAATACGACTACTGGCATGTTGACTATCAGTGTCAAAGCATCAGGCTACAAGTCATTTTTAATGGAAGCTGGACATATCAAGCCAGAAACTGACATCTGACACTTGTCGCTGTGTGTCGGTCATGACAAGGTGAGCTGGCCTCAACTTTTCTCAGTGCTCGGTGACCATGTTTGGCCATTTTGTAGCTCTGTCACTGGTAATGTGAACATACGGTAACAGATAAGAGACCATAGAGACAAGAGGAGACAGGAAGCATCTCGTACATGATTCAAGGCTCATTACTGTGGGAACGCTGTCACAACATATGAATTATATGTTTATTTATATACTTATCAGCTAAAATAAGGTATCTGCCATTGTAAAATCCTGTGTTTGGTCCGTGTTGTAGTGGACCATGCAGTCTCGGTCATGTTGTTTGGTATGCACGAGGGTGAGTCTCAAAAAATTAAATGTGGGCGTTCGGTCTTTTAAGAAGCCCAGAAGCTGAATACAGCCTTGAGGCAGTTTTATGGATTCATCAGGAAAACTAAGTTGACTTAACCATCAAGCTAGCAAGCCGCAGTTAGTGTGCAGGAGAATGTTTGTGTAGCTTGGCAACAGTTCAGTGCAGTGGCAAGAACTATTTGTTTTGGTGGAGCCAAATAAATGAATAAACAAACAGAAATCATAACCTGTTGTCGCTTCTTACTGTTAACTAATAAATGGCACTTGTTTCTACAATACATGTTAAAATATATATGAACAAAGACAACATAAATATACACGATCGATCTTAACTAATCATCTCTGTTGTGTTGCTGAATAAACATCATTGTAATTCCGTCCACATCAAGCACTTATGAATTACTGCTTCTACTAATTAAAACACACTGACAAGGAGACGTTTTTGGTGGAGGATTAATATCTGTTTGCCACCAGGTAACAAAACAAAACACACTGAGGACCTTAGTTAAAGAGCTGCTGCTGGTTCAGGTTGGCAATGAGACTCAAGCCTCTCTATCAGGGTTAATTTACTCAGCTGCATGCCACATAATCTAATTTTAGATAGCTAGCTAAATAAGCTTGGTAAGCCATATAAATAAAGTGGCTGTGGCTGATGAGTTGTAGCAAACAAACAAAAGCCACAGTTTGTGCTGCTACAGGTTTCTAGATACACTTAAAGGAAAAATGAATTGTCTACTTACTTTTGCTCATGTCCTCTGCAAGCAATAATGGTTTGATGTCTGCCAAATTCCAATGTGAATCAGCCTCCTCAGCAAACTTATCAGACCGGCAGCAGCACTTTGCTGTGGGCCCTCTTCTTCCCTTAATCCGTTCACCCAGGCCTCACTTTGTTTTCTTGCCTGCTCTGACTTTGCTGATAGAGATGTAAAGGACCTCAATCCACTTCCCTAGAAAACCTCTGTCTGCACCCCCAAATACAATTATTTCTGTCTAAACTGTAGATATATGCAGCTTCAAGTCAGCGGTCAAAAACAACTCAGAGTGCCTCCTGTGTAGTTCATTTTTAAATGGCATGAATATCACATAAAGCTTCCTACAGTACACTTTAAAAGTGTCTCTTACTCTTGAAGTTGTAGGTTCACAAGCCCAATCTTTTTCTTGTGTAACTGTGCCCAAAAAAGAGCGAAAAAAGTGCTCAGTTTTCATTCATGTGGGTACTTAACAAATTGCATTCTACAGTAGATTTAAACTATACCAAGTTTCATTGCAAATATCTGATAGTTTCAGATATTTCTCACGGGACTAAAGTGTTGGACTGACTGACTAGCTAACATCACCATCCCTAGAGCTATGCCGCAAGCAGAGCTAATAAAACAACCAATTAATGAATATTGCGATTGCATAGTGCAATATGTTCATGCACAATTACCAGCAAATAAAACACATGTGCATATTCCTGCTGAATCCACTGTCTACATGTTGTTTGTATCTTTAAACAGTAAATGAAGTGGCACAATGTCTGGTCTGGGGTTGGTTGGTGCAATCTAAAGGCGTTTTCACAGATGCCTCATTTGGTCCAGTTAAAACGGACTGTTGTCTGTTTGCCCGTTTAGTGCGGTTCATTTGGGCTGGTGTGAAAGGTGTCAATCAAACCCTGGTGCGGACCAAAGAACCAGGCTTAGCCCCCCTGAAAAGATGAGTCTCGTTGCAGTTTCAAACAAACTCTGGTGCGGTTCGTTTGTGGTGTGAAAGTAAAAGCTGTCTCTGTGTGGACACACATACAAGCCACAGGAGGTCAGCGAGACGCTCACAGGTGCGCAGTGTCCAGTAGGCTACAAGACGCCTCCTTTTCAATCTGTTTCTATTTGTCAGTCATTATTCATAACAAGCAGCAATTTGCTAAATAATGCTTAGACATAGTTGGTTGTGAGCTCTTAAATAAAAACATCTGAAGCATTAAAGTGCTGCGTAAACTTCTGTCAGTAACAGGAATTTGATTTTCTCACATGTGTCCTGTATGATGCACCGATGGTGCAGGATGATGATCGCCACAACTATCCGATCAACGAGTTACCCGTCAGTCTGTTAAACTGCATGTTACCTCCTCCTACCCCAAAGTGACAGTCACTCACCTATTTTTGGTGTACACCAATAAATTCAGAATCCAAGACTCAGATTTTAGTGTATATAAATATGCCGATGATACAGCTCTTGTGAGTCTCCTTTGAGAAGGGGAGACTGCAGGGGGAAGTCCTTAATTTAATCAAGTAACGTCCCTCCAGAACTGGTGTCAGTTAAGTGCCTTTGAGACAATCATAAGTAAAACCAAAGAAATATTCACATCCAGTACACACTACACTCCAGACTTATGCCTACACCGAACAATCATCAGGAATCCTGATGAAAAAGTTTGTCGTTTTAAATATTTAGCAACTTTTTTCGATAGCCACCTCAATTTATTAGATTATTTTTAATTATGTTAGTTTTTTTAAGCCATCCAGAAGTTATACTTACTCAGGGAGCTTGATGAAAAGGTGTACAAGAATCAGACACTTGAATGTCAGATGTAAAGGTAAACTGTCAAGAGTGGTTAATACAGCCAGAAAAAGTCATAGGGGAAACAAAGCTACAGCAAAGTGACAGGCATATACTGAGTACCAACAAGAAAGCTTGTGACACAACAAGTGATCCGTCCCATCAGTTGTACCTACAATTTAAATTGCCTCCCTTAGGAAGGCACTTTAGACTGCCACGAGCCTCCTCAAATGTCAACAAAGAAATCATTTGTCCCAAGCGCAATTAAATTGTAAAATTATTAAATAAACTCTGCAGTGCCGGGGATGAAATTCTTCGGAACCTGACAGGGACAGCAAACACCTACAAGGGCTCGAGTCTGCAGTTAAATGATAAAGGAAGGAAAGGAACGCCTACCAGAGCAGAGAACAACAACAACAACATGCTGAAGATAGCAACAAGTGCGGCTGCAGCAACAGCTCTACCTTGACCCGGTGAAAAGAAAAACAGCAAAGAGTCGTGTATGAAGTACTTTGCATTCGACGCGGACCATCTGGGATTAATAACAAATTTGCAAAAGCCAGTTTGCAAACCTAGAAGCCCAGAGGAGTTTTCATTTCAGGTGGCAAAGAAAAAAAATAACAATGGCACAATTTTATTACTGTTTTTTTTTTTAAATTTTTTTACTGTGGTATCAAATTGGGTTTGAGAATTGTAGAATTTCACAAGCACTGGTATCAACTTCTACATTTCTGGTATCATGAAATCCTTATTTCAAATCTAACCTATCCATTTCAATATGCAGGAAAAGTAGGTTCTGCATATATTGTCAATAGGTGTGTTTAAGGCATACTGTAATATTTTATCTTACCGCATTCCCAATATTCCAGTGGGAATCTCACAGTTTATAAGGTTATACAGTGCAAATGTACATAAGATGCCGGGTCATGAATCTGGCATCAATGGGCTGCCATTAAACTTTGATGCAGTTTACTTGGAGAGGAGCCCAAAAATAAATCTACAAAAAAATGGTGTGATGATCAATGGACAATAACTACCTATTGGTGAATACTTTATCGCTTGACTGCATTTATACAGTTCCATTTTATATTCATTGAGTTTAGTAGTCTTTGAGGAGATGTGTGCATGTCTGACTTCAAACATGTGGAGTTCATTATAACTTTGGCTTTGAGAACACAGCTTTGACTGTGGCTTTGGTTTTCTCCTCAGCAGAGACCTTTTTTTCCCCAGGGCTCTGAACAGATCCTCAAACGAATGGATTCGACAAGAAAGATCATCAATAAAAATTCAGATTATATATTACCTTTTATGTGCAAATGCGTAGCCATATGTGCCTTTTATTTTAATTACATGTAAGATATCTCTCCTTTAATTGAAGAGCAAATCAGAAGAGACTGAGCATATATGAGAGAGAGGATATGTGACACAGATTATGAGCCAGACTTATCATTGATTGATAATAATTCCTCTAAATCCTAATTTCCAAGTGACAAGCAGTCCCTAGACGACCCAGAGTCATAAATTATGTTGATCCTGCAGACTTCAGAACAGGAAATGAATCTGCAATCTCCAGACTGAAAGCCAAGCCTGCAACACTCATTTCTACAAAGATGTGCCACTAAATAACAGCGCTGATGAAAGGTGAACCAGACACTGTTCTCCAGTGGAAAAATGTGTTAATCTCATAAAATGTTTATGCTAGGTAAGAGGGGTAGGGTCAATAAATTAGCCGGTGTTGAATATAAATCTGACATATTGTATAGGCCTGTGTCAGTCTTTATTAAGAGCTCCTATAGGCAAAGTTATTATGTCGAATTGTCCTTGAAAGCGTTGAGGCACAGTGAAAAATATGCCTACCCTGACAAAGATTAAATGGATTATAATCATAAATTCATGTAATGCATCCTCTCACATCCTTCATGTTTCATGCAAGTGTAGTCAGGACTGCAGTCATAAATGTGCTAATACATCTATAAGTGGCCCTGCTGACATGTTACATGGTATTAGTTTGAAAATATGATGCATGCAAATCTCAAAAGTCTTTTCTTAGTCCTGAATTGAGTCAATTTTAATTAGCTGCTGTAACTGCAAACCAACTTTCAACTGAGCTGTACAACTCAAGGGGAGTGCTTTTTTAGAGCAAAGGGATAATTTGAATTTTTTGAAGTGGTGTTGTAAGAAGTACTTATCCATAATCAGTATATTACCTTCAGTAGGTAGGTGACAGTTGGCTCTGAGAAGCAGAGAAGCAGTGGGGGAGTAACAGCGCACACACTAAGCAATGTGCTGCTGTGGACAGGCTCAAACATAAAACATATTTTAGCCACCTAAAAAAGTCCCACCTAAAAAAATCAACGTCAGTTTAAGTGTGCACTATATTTAGAATATTTTCACAGCTTTAACTTGCTGTCAGACAGCCTTCTCTGACAGGATACTGAGGCCATATCTGTCTATGTTCTATTCAAATCCACTAGACTACTTTCACAAAATCCATAATTTTACCTTGCAGAACACGGAAGTTGCTGGTCTACCATGGCCTTGATCAGTTAGTTTGTGTGTGTGTTATTGTGTGACTTTTGGATCCAACCTAAATTGTTAAAACACAAAACAGTTTCCTCCCTCCTGACCATGTATGTGTACGGCTTTGTCATGAAATTTCACGTTTAAGTAAAGGTCCAGTGTGTAAGATTTAGGGGGATTTATTAGTAGAATTTTGCAGAAATTGAATATAATATACATAAGTATGTATTCATTGGTGTATAATCACCTGAATTTAAGAATTGTCGTGTTTTTGTTCTCCTAGAATGAGAACGTGGGTCCTTTTTTCGACAGAGGCCAGGACACCATGTTGCAGCACCATGTTTCCACAGTAGCCCAGAGTGGACAAACCAAACACTGGGACTCATGTGTGAATGTTTTCTTATTTTATTCTATATTTGTTCTTAAGCCAAGCAGTAAGAGTAGAATAAGAAAGTCCATGAAACATGCGGCATCTTGCCCACCTGAGGGCATCGATGAATTAAACTGGATGTTAAATTGGATATGGTGCCAAGAAATTTGTAATAAGCATATGGAAATACCTCCTTAACTCCATATAAGGGCAGCAGACTTACGCACCGTGTGCAATCCATAAACCAACAAGCTAATGACATTAGACAGATGATGTTAGACTCAGAAAAAATAAAAAAATTAAAGAAATGGAAGGAAAGAAAATGTCAACAAAAGACAACAAATACTTTTTTAATGCTATTTGGATGTTATATAATGGATATAATGGATATATAATGGATTTTTACTTTTGTGGAAGCGCAACAGATGTGGAAATTGTGCCACTGTAGGTCCTGCACACTTAAAAGGGGAGGGTGATACAAAGTGTGTGCAACCTGTAAGCTCACCATTAGATGCCACTAAATCCTACACCAGACCTGGGCAAAATGTGGCCCACTGAAACGTTTCATGTGGCCCACAAGGCCATCAAAAATTAGCAAATCTAATTCAAATCAAATTAGATTAAATCAAATTATGGAAACTATGGAAATCATGGAAACACCAAAAATTAAAAATCTAGCAAAAACAGTCAATAGAATTTTGCTTACCATTAAATCATTATCGGGCCTTTATTTTGAAAGGGGTCAGTAATTGTAACTTTATTCACTTAGTGCTCTTCATCCAGGTCCATGTTAATGTTCTACTTTTCCTGCTACTATCATTGAAACCTGTAGCTGCATGCATGGCACACTGTAAAACATCAAGTTTTGGACATTACCAACAAAATATTAGCCCACAATTCATCACATGGCAATCCAGAAAGGGTGACCAACAGTAGAATAGCCCTATATAGAACACTTCTGACCTTTCCATTATTAGAAATTATTAGAAATTTGGCCATTATTAGGACCTTATATCATTTGCCCACAGCAGCCTGATCAATATCTCACATGGCCCCCCATGAAAAACAATTGCCCCCCCTGTCCTACACAATGGTCCTTTAAGTAATTGGTATTGGGGTGTTTATTCATTTGATTGTTTGTTTATTTGATCAGATCATTTAACCTACCAATGACTGTTCAATTCCCTTTTTTTCTAGTACTGGACAAAGGTCTCCAGCAACCACAGCTAACTATTCACACACCCCATAACCAGCCACTGTATTTTATCCAAAGACACATAACACATGAGATTTCTTTAATCAAACTTTACTGGATACTCTACATTAAACTCAAACTTGAATTAAAGCACAAATTTGTATTCTTGGCTACATTCACATTTGAAACCACAGAGGAGGCTGACTGTAGATAGCCTATCTTACTACTGATGTACTCATCAGCATGCTCAGTAAATACACATATCATTGCGCAGTAAAAGACAGAGTTATGCATTATTCAAACACTTCTTGCCGACTCTTGCCTTGTCAAACAAGAGATCAAATACTTTTATTTTTATGGATCTTTTTGTATGTTGTTAGAAAACAAAAGAAAATGATGGTGATTGGTGTTGATTAATTGTTACTGATTTGACAAAGAAAGTACGTTCAAGCGCCCAGAATGTATTATGTAATATAGCTTCAGTACATCCAAGAAAACCCTTTAATGGTTCTGAGTGTGTGCGTGTGTGTGTTTGTTACGGTATGTTTGTGCATATAATCAAATTATGTGGATGGCAAACAGTGGGTATGTGGCCACTTGGGAGTTGCAAGTAACAAAATCACAGTGTTCTCTCTCTGCTGTCCTTGTTAGCACAAAAAAAGCTATTAATTCTGACCAATTTACAGCTGCAGACTGGAGATTAAACTGCAGTGTCTATGTCAGAGTATGCAAAAGTACAACAATACAAGAAAAGGGTAAAATAAAAGGTTCTGCTCCACCAAGCACTAAACTAAGTGTAACACAGGTGACAAATCCTGGATATGCCAGCCTTTCTCTCCATGTACTTCTGTGTATTACTCCTGTCTCTAAATCTCGCGTGTTTTCGGCCACGGGCGAAATGCGTTGTTCGCTCTTAATAAAATCACAGCAACTCAGTTCAGTGTGCGGTGGTTTATGTTGATGATTTGATTTGAGATGTTCCTGTGGCAGACCAGCACCTGATTCTTGAGACTGGCTGTGCAGAGGGAGTTCTGTTAATTTATATTTATTTTAAACTTGCATTGATTTAGTTTTTAGCCACTCAGGGGCAGCACAAACAAGCTGCAAGATGGCACCGACATACAGTATAACCTTTAAGCTGAACTGCTTAACTTGTTAGCTAGTTTGTTTGCACATCAAGCAGACACAGACGTGTTATCAGTCATTTGGAGCTGTGCATCTGGCCACAACTCTGTTTTGTTCTCCACAAAAGCTGAATGCTCCACTATGTTCACCAGCGAGTCACTAACTTTGTCTGTCTTCCCCGGTGTTCATTTTGTTGATGTTCTTTTATGTCGTGACTACATTGTGACGACGACAAAAATAAA